>CM061130.1:74513349-74741265 GCA_030789695.1 Scilla litardierei
GGTCGTTGATGGTTGCATCGTACTCTGCCACATTGTTGGTGGCCGGAAATTCGAATCAGATAGCGTATTCTACCGTGTTCCCGTCTGGGGACCAGATGACGATGACGACCCCGCTGCCATTCTTGGTTGCGGACCAAGCAACAATTTGAATGGATATATCATATATGGTGCCTCGTACTGTGTTCGCCTTTCTCGAGCACACTCGGGGGGTTGTATCACCAAGCAACGATTTTGAATTTTTATAATTTATGGTGCTTGATCATGGAGCACCATATATGATATTCGGGGATATTAGCCAGGTGCCCCCCACACATAGATATACATACATACATAGATATGTAATGCCCTACAAGCTACTGCACAAGTACTAAGGGGGGGTGAATAGTACTTTAAAAATAACAAGGAGTATAATTCCTAATTATAATGCAAACAACTACCAAATCAATTTGCGGAAGCTTAAATTGAAGACAACAACAAAATTAACAATGCTAACAAGAGATGTTACTGGGTTCGGATCCACCCAAGTCTCCCCGACTTGTTCCCGGTGATCCTACGTCCCAACCACCCGGATCCCCTCCGGATACTTGAGTTAGAAACCCTAACTCAAGATTTCCACTATGAAATACTTGTGAAAATCCTCCACAAGTCAAATCATACAAAATGTAATTTGTGACTCCCACAACCCGGGATCACAACCACACTCTCACAACCGAGAGTGAAACTTACAAATCAAATATGAAATGAAATAAGAAAACTTCTTACCGAACAAAATACATATGCCTTGAGTATTGCTTACGAATTAGGGCAAGGATGATTTTGAGGAAGAAGTGGCACAAAACCCTAGCTCCAAGATGTAGATCAGCGATGGAGAGCTTTGGGGATGTTGGTGACCTAGAAACAAGCACTTGGCTTGGAAGGCTTCACACTCAATGAATCTCTCTTTGGAAAGAAGAGTTAGGAGAGATTATTGAATGGAAAGAATGAGATTTGAATGAGCTTGGAATGAATTCTCTTGATCTCTAAACTTGCAATAATATCAGCCTTGGCAGCAATGAATGCAGCCCATCAAGTATATATAGGATAGAGGAGAGAGAGAAAGAAATTCGAGTCATTAAATGCTCCAACGGCTCTTTTCTGAACCCAACTAGGCGGTCAAAGAACAACCACCGACCGACTAGTTCATCAACTAGTCGGTCGGTCAATTAACTTACACCGACTAATGAGTGAACTGAGAAAAGATCAAATTACAGACATAAGGAACTAGTCGGTCTAAGAAGAGTAGCTGACCGACTAGTTTCACAACTAGTCGGTCGGTTACTCAACGTAGACCGACTAACAGATAAAACTGAAGTCTGAGCTAAA
The DNA here is from genome assembly GCA_030789695.1 of Scilla litardierei. NCBI lineage: Eukaryota > Viridiplantae > Streptophyta > Magnoliopsida > Asparagales > Asparagaceae > Scilla > Scilla litardierei. Next base: position 74,514,712 of record CM061130.1, read on the forward strand.
ATAGACTTAGTCGGTCCAAGAACAAATGTTGACCGACTAATTCACCAACTAGTCTGTCACCAAATGAACATAGACCGACTAACAATAAACAGTAAGTATGGTGAAAATTTGGCATGTACAGTAAACTAAACTAGTCGGTCTAAGAAGGAAAGTTGACCGACTAGTTCATCAACTAGTCGGTCGATCAATGAACACAGACCGACTAATGATAAACAGTAGCTTAGGTTCAAATGTGCATGTACAGGGAAAGCTCAACTAGTCGGTCACAGAAGCATCACTGACCGACTAGTTCACAAACTAGTCGGTCGGTGAGTCAACTTAGACCGACTAACTGTAAACAGTAAAGAGCTATGAATTAACTGACTGAAACTAGTCGGTCCAAGAAGCTTGGCTGACCGACTAGATCACCATCTAGTCGGTCAGTTCTTCTTCTTGAACCAACTAACATGCACAAGAAGTCCCGAATCGAAGCGCGAAGCTTCGGGAAGAATTGTATGGACTTCTACTAAGATCCTAGAGCTAAGATATGAGCGTTATGAAGAATTAAAACGTAAGACCTACTCAAGGCTTAACATTCTACGAAAGAAGCTTAAAGACTATAAATAAAACTTGACGATACCGTCTTCTATAGCTTCAATCGAATCTTCATGACTTCTAAATAGGTCCATAAGCTTCAACGAAGCTTTAGACGAACGATCACGTGCTTTGAGAAGTCTTGAGACGTCGTAATTGATATTCATATGAATTTGGCGACGATCTCCATAACTGCGCTCACAAAGTGTTAGTTCACGATATATTTATGTTTGTTCATCATCCAAAACCAAATCCGGGGAGTCCAATATCCAACATTCTCCCCCTTTTTGGTGATGACAAACCAACATAAATAATAATCAAAAATAATAATTCAAATGAAATTTACTTACTCCCCCTGCATTGATGACACGTTAATTCCAATTTAAACAAAAATAATACGCATCAGGCAGACGAGTGAAGTATATTAAATGAGAATCGATTATAGAATTATTGAAATACCAAACGTAGGTTATTGAAATATCGGATTTGAAAATCCATTTGTATATCTTAACTCCCCCTGAATCTAACACATCAAGTTAGATTCTTGGTAAAATGCTTTAAATTTTCATTTTAGCACATCGTTATTATTATATCTCTCCCCCTTTGGCATAAGCAAAAAGAGCGGGAGGATAACAACGACAACAACAATGGCCTCAAATTAAAAGCACTGGAGTCGTAGAATACGACGACGGTTCAAGTGACACCAAAGAGAAAATACGAATAGAATCAAGGCGTGTCAATGAAACCGAAGTCAAAAAATCGTAAAAAAACGAAATCATCAAAACTCAAATCATTTTTACGGATTGAGTTATGGAATATACTCTCCAATATCAACATTCTTGGTTGATTTAGTGCATGGAAAACAATTCTATGTTTCCATAGAAGAAATTTCTATTAAACCAAGTTATTGTCGTCGAGCGACGAAATCGAATATCAGAGACATAAAAGGTATAAATTGCACAATAGAATGAAATGTCAACTACGATGTATATATATGAACCAGCGTACATCACCGACATAGAAAACATCGATCGACTGATCGGGGCACAAAAATACATCAGCATATCACAGATATATGAGTGTCAACAAAAAAATACACCATCATCAAAAGACATCCAAATACATCGTCAAAAATATCAAAAAGACATCAAAATGACCCAAAATACATAGCCACCCACACTATCCTACCCAACAACTCTCACAACTAGATATATCATCCAATGAGTATCGGGAGAGGCCTCGAAGAAACTCAAGAGGCAGCGGGAGGATCAGAAGCAACTGCAGGCTCAGCAGGAGCAGAGGTGGTGACTGGATCAGCAGTAACGTCCGGAAGATCAGCAAGAGCGATGGCAGAAGTGGCAACCTCTGGAGCAGCAACCGTAGTGGCCTCGGGAGCACCAGTCGGAGTATCCACCACAGGAGTGGCGGCAACAGGTGTGCTCTCGGGGGCACCAGCAAACTAAGCAGCAACAGCATCACCGGAAGTGGTAGCACCAGCAGCAGCAGTACCAGCAGAAGTGCCCTCGGGGGCACGAGTCGAAGCACGACAAAGCTCCTCAACGTCCTCCTCAGCCAACTCATTTAACTCCTCATCCTCAGAAACGGAAGGAGGAAGCTCAACACCCATCAGACGAGCCATACGGCAAACTACCTCCTCGGTACGAGCCAAACGAGACTCGTGACGACGAAGTAATCGTACGACATCATCCAGGGTGGCAGAGGGAGCAGCAGAGGCACTGGCAGAGGCAGGGGCAGACGCTGAAGGTGTCTTCCTCTGAACGTGACGAAGCGCCGCTAGAGATTTCTTGACGGCCGTCGCGTTCAGGGGAGGACCAAGGGGACGCTCATCGTCACGAGGCAACGTGACACGGAAGTGACGAAACACGAGGGTCAACAAGCAAGGAAATGGGATATGAGCCGATTTAGAGGACTTGCGAATACACTCGAAAGAATCAATCTTATCGAGTATAATGCGAGCCCAATTAATCGAGTTCCCCATGAAGATAGCATAGATCAGCTTCAGAAAGGGCTGGGACGGTAGAGATGAGGAGCCGTACTTGGGAAGCAAGCACGACTTCAGAATCAAGTTTAGGACCCATGCATTCGGCTTGAAAGATTTTGATGGCACGCCAATCATGGCAGGAGGGATCTGATGGAAAATCTTTGAAAGGATGGTCTGATCAAGGGAAGAAATATCGTCAACAGAGATATTAGAGGGGAGGAGGCCAGACGAATAGATACCCAGAATCTCTCCTAAGATTTCCGCTGTGAGGACTATAGGGGTCCCCAAAACGGTCGTCTCAACAGAGTGGGTCTGATCGTACTGACCCCGGATCCTATTCGCATAGAAAAGCTTCACTAATCGAGGGTACGGGTGAGGATTCGCCTTCGGGTCATATCGAAGATAATCGAGAAGACCCGACGACGAAAGAAGATCAGCTAACCCAATGAAGTCGCTAAACTGGACGAAATGCTCCAGAAGCAGCGGGCAATGTTCGATACGGTTGTAGGCCGCGAGACACAACAGGTCGTCGCGACACAACGAAATATCGACACCGCCCACCGGCATCGGAGCCTTTCCCTTAGGCTTACGGGTAGACGTACGAGGGTGGGTGCTAGACTCGGGATGGGTAGGAGGAGTGGGTTCCCTAGGAGTCTCAGTCTCGGGGAAATACTCGGTGTCAGAATCCGAAGCACCGGGAGGAGTAGGAGCACGAAAAACTACAGGTTTGGTCTTGGGCTGAGATCGGGCTCGGGGTTTCGCAGTCGCCGTCCTCTTACGCTTAAGAGGAGGCGAAGACGAAGAGGGTTGGGTGGTCTTGGCACGGCGTTTCGGAGGAGTTCTAGTAGGTTGAACGGGTTCCGAAGGGTTTTGCTCTACGGTCATCGGCGAGGGGCTAGATGGAGTGATCGGGATACGTGTACGGGTCATAATCGAGACACAGCACGTCGCAAGGAAGATCAAAAACAAAGAAACCCTAACTGGCCGGAATTAGGAAACCCTAAACGAAAAGATCTAGAACCCTAGGCTGAAAACCTAACCCTAAACAAGGAAATGAACCCTAGATAGGAGAGGGAGGAGAAAGGGTTACCCTAGGAGGAAGAACGGCGGCCGGCGACGGCGGAGGAGGTCGGAAAGTGGCCGGAAGTCGAAAAGACAGCGAGGGGTCGGGGGTTTTGATCTGAGGGACAAACGTTTTGATCGACTGGAATGAAAACAAACCAACTAAACTGAGTTTAAGTCGGTTGAGAGTTCAAAAGACCAAACAGTCCCTGGCACAACTAGTCGGTCACGGTTCAAGCACTGACCGACTAGATCACGATCTAGTTGGTCGGTCAATGAGCTTGAACCGACTAGTTGCAAACAGAGGCTGAAACCAAGTTTAACTGAACAGAATTAGTCGGTCTGTATTCATTTACTGACCGACTAGATCTCAATCTAGTTGGTCGGTCACTGAACATGAACCGACTAAAGAGTTAAAATGGAGATGAAACTCAAAAAGCTTGAGTTAGTCGGTCTAAGTTCTTCTACTAACCGACTAGATGAGCATCTAGTCGGTTGGTGGTTGAACTGAAACCGACTAAAAGAGTTCAAAAATTGATAATCAAGTTCTCTCCTCAATACGCTTGGACGATATATCGCAAAACTCTCAATAATCATCTAAACTACCCCATTAAACATCGAAATCTTAAATACGGCATTCAAAACATGAATTCGAGCAAAAATTCAAAATATCACATAAATTCCCGAAAAAATTCAATAAGTCTAGCATGAACGAAATATTTCGAAATATAATAGCATGCAAGATTATTGAATGAAACATGAATCCTATATCTCGGATTCACCCATAATCCCCAATTCTCGACGCAACCGCACAAAGGAGTCCTCCTTTAGGGGTTTCGTGAAAATATCGGCGATTTGCTTTTGGGTTTCAACGTACACTAAAATGATTTCCTTTTTAGCAACATGATCATCTAAAAAGTGGTGTCGGACATCTATGTGTTTCGAACGGGAATGGTGTACCGGGTTCTTGGAAAGACATATTGCACTTTGGTTGTCAACCATGATAGGGCAAGTATCACAATTTATACCAAAGTCTTTAAGTGTGTGTCTCATCCAAAGAACTTGAGCACACGCGGCACCGGCGGCAATGTATTCCGCCTCGGTGGTTGAAAGTGATACGGAATTTTGCTTCTTGGAAAACCAAGAGACAAGTGAATTTCCTATAAAATGGCAAGTGCCACTAGTACTTTTCTTGTCGGATTTGCATCCCACATAATCGGCATCACTATATGAGATTAACTCATACGTGCTAGATTTTGGATAAAGTAATCCAAAATCAAGTGTATAACTTAGATAACGGAAAATACGTTTTACCGCTACTAAGTGAGACTCCTTAGGTTGAGACTGATAACGAGCACATACGCATACGGCAAACATAATATCGGGCCTACTTGCGGTAAAATAAAGTAAACTACCTATCATACCTCGATATAGACGAATGTCTACATCCTTACCGCCCGTATCCTTGTCAAGATGCGTAGTCGTGCTCATTGGAGTCTTTTTCCCGGAGGCACTCTCCATTCCAAATCGCTTAAGCAACTCCACCGTATACTTCGTTTGGTGGATGAAGATGGCATCGTCCATTTGGCGAATTTGGAGACCTAAGAAATATTTGAGCTCACCCATGTGGCTCATCTCAAATTGTTCCTTCATAACATTAGAAAACTCTTCGCAAAGAGCAAAGTTAGTAGCACCGAAAATGATATCATCAACATATATTTGAAATAAAATTATATCATTATTCACATGCTTAACAAAAAGTGTAGAATCGGCTTCTCCCATTTTAAAATTCAAATCCAAAAGAAAATTCTTTAGGCGATCATACCAAGCTCGAGGAGCTTGTCTCAAACCGTAAAGTGCTTTCTTTAGTTTAAAAACATGATTTGGAAACTTTTCATTTATGAAACCCGGAGGTTGAGAAACGTAAACTTCCTCAACGACATCTCCGTTTAAAAATGCACTTTTAACATCCATTTGAAATAATTTAAAATCCTTATGGCATGCAAAAGACAATAATAATCTAATTGATTCTAATCTAGCTACCGGAGCGAAGGATTCTTCGAAATCAATACCTTCCTCTTGACGGTAGCCTTGAGCAACTAACCGAGCTTTGTTCCGGACGACGACTTGGTTTTCGTCGGTTTTGTTCTTGAAGATCCACTTTGTCCCTATGACGGTGTGGTTCTTCGATGGCAATGGAACAAGCTCCCAAACTTCATTCCTCTTGAATTGAATGAGCTCCTCCTCCATGGCTAAGATCCAAGCGCTATCTTCGCATGCTTCATTAACGTTCTTTGGCTCAATCGAGGAGGCAAAAGGCACAATGAGCAAAGTAGTTCACTTGCGATCTCGTCTTGACACTATCATAGATATTGCCAATGACTTGCTCATGAGGATGGTCACGAACGGTATGAAGCCGTTTGGGAATACCTTGATCACTAGGAACATTCTCAACAACTTCATTAGACGGTTTAGTCTCAATAGAATCAATAGAATCATTAAACTTAGAATTATCAAACGAATCACATAAAACATCCATTGAATCATTATCATTTGAAATTCTAGTTGGAACAAATCCTTCATTAAATGAGACATGAAGCGACTCCTCGATCGTTGAGGTTCGTTTGTTGAATATCCGGTAGGCTTTGCTACGCGATGAATATCCAACGAAAATCCCCTCATCGGATCTTGGGTCGAATTTGTCCAAACTACCATACGTGTTCTTAATAAAACATTTCGAACCAAAAACACGAAAATGTTTAACTTGAGGCAACCTACCAAACAACAATTCATAACAAGTTTGTTTAGTGCCGGGACTCAAAAGTATTCTATTAAACACATTGCAAGCGGTGTGTACCGCTTCCGCCCAAAATTGATGGCCAAGTTGGCTATCATCAAGCATAGTGCGAGCACACTCCACTAGCGTCCTATTCTTTCTCTCAACTACACCATTTTGAGGAGGTGCACGAGGGAAAGAGAAGGTGTGTGTAATACCAACTTCATCACAAAATGTCTCAAAAGACTCATTCTCAAATTCACCTCCATGATCACTACGAATAGTGACAATGGTGGTTCCTAAGAGATTTTGTACTTTCTTAACAAAAATTGTGAAGTTTTCAAAAGCTTCATTTTTATTACATAATGAAAACACCCATGTAAATCTCGAATAATCATCTACGATGACAAGTCCATATCTTGCATTTCATAAGGAAGCAACTCTAGTTGGCCCAAATAAGTCTAGATGTAATAGCTCTAGTGGCCGTTTAGTAGAAATGCTTTTCTTAGGTTTAAATGAAGATTTAGGAAGCTTGCCACGTTGACAACAATCACAAAAACTTTTCTTTTCAAAAACGAGCTTCGGAAAACCTTTAATGGAATTTAATTTTGAAAGCTTATAAAGTGTTCCAAAGTTCACATGTCCAAAGCGTCGATGCCATAAGTGTTGTTCACTTGTGTTGGCAACGAGACATTGTTCATAAGACTTAGGAAGATCCAAAATATAAATGTCTTTATAACGAGTGCCGGAAAATAATAATTTATCATTATCTTTTCTTAAAATATGACACAATCCTTTCGCAAAGCTAACTTTGTAACCTTTGTCACAAAGTTGGCTTATTGAAATAAGATTATGATTTAAGCCATTAATAAGATAAACATCACTAATTAAGGGTTTAGATGGGTTACCCACTTTACCAACACCTATGATGGTTCCGCTCTCGTTGCCTCCAAATACGACGCGGTTTCCATTTGCGATGGGAACCACTCCGGAGAGCAAACTAGTGTCACCCGCCATGTGTTTTGAACACCCGCTATCGAGTATCCAATTTCCCTTGGAGCTAAATTTAAATTTGTTGCTCCTTTTCTTTTTCTTTTCCTTGAGTACCTAAAGATAGAGAATTTCATATCATGGTACCCAAGGTCATTGGGTCCAAAAGATTAGACCTTTGGAAGCCAAGTCCAATTGGACTTAGACTTCCCCACATAATTTCTACTATGCACAACATCCGAAAAATAAGCATTCATATACATTTGTTTTTCGTCCATGCTTGTGTCCTTTGGGCTCCAAATTGTGAAAATCTTGGGAGCCCTCATCCTATTGGGTGCATGCATGCGACGTTGATTTCTACGTGATGCATGTTGTGGATACGCATAAGGAACATGATGGAATGGTGCACGACGAGAATTATTCATATGATGTTGTGGGTGAACATATGCATGTGTGGGAACACGTGCGCGAGGGTGTCTCGAATGGTGTGCACGTGCCCGAGAATGTGTTGCATAAAAATCATCATATGTGTGAGCCGGTGGAGTAGGACGTGTGTTCCTACGTGGCATGGTATTGGTGTACATATAAGCATGCCCCTTCTTTGGAGGTCCACCCAAAGTGGGTTTCTTTCCGAAAGAGGGTGTGGACGAGGTGGAAGCACCATTGGTAGACGAACTACCAATAGAGTGTTTGCTACCACTCGTAGAGTCACCGGAAGTTGGCCTAACAAAAGTAGTGGCCGATTTGGATGGACATCCCATCGTATACCCCAAGCCAATGTGGTGATTGGCCGGAAGTAAGTCACTTAGGATTTTATCCAAATGGTCCTTACCCTTATTGAATCTATTAATTCGGCCTAATGTGTTCTCATATTTCTCTTTGAGAGACCGCATAGAAGTATCCAAGTTGGATACTTGCGATGTGAGCACATAAACACAAGATTTAAGATTCTCATTCTCAATACTCAAAGTCGAGTTTTGAGAAGTTAAATCCGCTATCTTATGTTCTTCCGGATCTTCAATGAAAACATGTTCAAGTTTCTATTTGAGATTAACAACCTCATTTCTTAACTCTTCAACAACGGTGTCGTTGTTGGTGATGATAGTCTTAGGCGAGGTTTGAATGCTAGCTAGGTCATCTTTTACTTTAGTATATCTATTTACTAATTTAGTGTATTTAGACCATAATTGAGAGTTAGCATTCCTAAGGTCATCCATAGTTACCTCATCGCTTTCGTCATCACTATCATCGGAAGAGGAGGATCCTTGATCATGCTCCGCTTGAAGAATCCTCGGAGTCTGTGAATGTTGCTCCGACAAGTCCCTTCTTGTTTTCTTTCGTGTACTTCTTGGACTTATCGAATTTAGGCGCCTTCCACTTCTCCTTTTGCTTGTTGAGGGGACACTCCGCTTTCATGTGTCCTGGCTTATTGCACTTAAAACACAAAGGAGAGGAAGAGGCGTTAGTAGAACCAAATTTAGCTTTGTTCTTATAATTACCTTTTCGGAAGAAACGGTTGAACTTCTTGGCCATGAGAGCCATGGACTCCAAGTCCAACTCATTTTCTGAGTCTTCATCATCGGTTGATGTGGATGTGGATGGAGCGGCCTTAAAAGCAATAGCCTTCTTCTTTGGCTCGTCTTGCTTTAGGTAGGACTTCATCTTTTCTTGCAATTTTAGCTTGCTATCCTTGCGTACCTCGTATGACATTAAAGTACCCATTAGTTGAACTACGGTGTACTTATTCATGTCATTACCTTCCTCGATGGCGAAGGTACGCTTTTTCCAAGAAGAAGGAAGTCCTTCGATAAGCTTCGAACACTTCTCCTTTTGGGTGTAGGATTTGCCGAGAGCCTCTAACTCGTTTATGATGTCGACGAAGCGAGCATAATACTCCTTCATCTTCTCGTCCTGTTGCATATGAAACATTTTGTAATCTTTGTTAACCACTACGAGTTTAGAGTCTCTTACCCTACTCGTCCCTTCATGTAGAATGAGGAGGGAGTTCCACATTTGATATGCACTCTTACATGTGCATATCTTATTGAAGTCCTCGGGCTCCAATGCGCATTGCAAGGCGTTCATTGCCTTGGTATTACTTACCTCCGTGGCGACCTCAGCGGTTGTCCATTTCTCAAAGTCTTCTTCTTCGGGCTCGACGTATTCCTTCATCGTGGTCCTCCATAGAGATGCACTCCGGAGGAAGGTTTCCATCCGGCATTTCCAGTACCCGTAGTTGGTACCATTGAAGAATGGAGGCCTCGTTGAGGAATGTCCTTCCATCACCGAAGATGCTCCTTCACGGTTCCTGAAGGTGCCATAGTCGGAAGGTGGACGCACGGTCTTGTTGTCGTTGGCAGACATAGCTAAATATCTGGCTCCGATACCAAATGTAATGCCCTACAAGCTACTGCACAAGTACTAGAGGGGGGGTGAATAGTACTTTAAAAATAACAAGGAGTATAATTCCTAATTATAATGCAAACAACTACCAAATCAATTTGCGGAAGCTTAAATTGAAGACAACAACAAAATTAACAATGCTAACAAGAGATGTTACTGGGTTCGGATCCACCCAAGTCTCCCCGACTTGTTCCCGGTGATCCTACGTCCCAACCACCCGGATCCCCTCCGGATACTTGAGTTAGAAACCCTAACTCAATATTTCCACTATGAAATACTTGTGAAAATCATCCACAAGTCAAATCATACAAAATGTAATTTGTGACTCCCACAACCCGGGATCACAACCACACTCTCACAACCGAGAGTGAAACTTACAAATCAAATATGAAATGAAATAAGAAAACTTCTTACCGAACAAAATACATATGCCTTGAGTATTGCTTACGAATTAGGGCAAGGATGATTTTGAGGAAGAAGTGGCACAAAACCCTAGCTCCAAGATGTAGATCAGCGATGGAGAGCTTTGGGGATGTTGGTGACCTAGAAACAAGCACTTGGCTTGGAAGGCTTCACACTCAATGAATCTCTCTTTGGAAAGAAGAGTTAGGAGATATTATTGAATGGAAAGAATGAGCTTTGAATGAGCTTGGAATGAATTCTCTTGATCTCTAAACTTGCAATAATATCAGCCTTGGCAGCAATGAATGCAGCCCATCAAGTATATATAGGATAGAGGAGAGAGAGAAAGAAATTCGAGTCATTAAATGCTCCAACGGCTCTTTTCTGAACCCAACTAGTCGGTCAAAGAACAACCACCGACCGACTAGTTCATCAACTAGTCGGTCGGTCAATTAACTTACACCGACTAATGAGTGAACTGAGAAAAGATCAAAGTACAGACATACGGAACTAGTCGGTCTAAGAAGAGTAGCTGACCGACTAGTTTCACAACTAGTCGGTCGATTACTCAACGTAGACCGACTAACAGATAAAACTGAATTCTGAGCTAAAATAGACTTAGTCGGTCCAAGAACAAATGTTGACTGACTAATTCACCAACTAGTCGGTCACCAAATGAACATAGACCGACTAACAATAAACAGTAAGTATGGTGAAAATTTGGCATGTACAGTAAACTAAACTAGTCGGTCTAAGAAGGAAAGTTGACCGACTAGTTCATCAATTAGTCGGTCGATCAATGACCACAGACCGACTAATGATAAACAGTAGCTTAGGTTCAAATGTGCATGTACAGGGAAAGCTCAACTAGTCGGTCACAGAAGCATCACTGACCGACTAGTTCACAAACTAGTCGGTCGGTGAGTCAACTTAGACCGACTAACTGTAAACAGTAAAGAGCTATGAATTAACTGACTGAAACTAGTCGGTCCAAGAAGCTTGGCTGACCGACTAGATCACCATCTAGTCGGTCAGTTCTTCTTCTTGAACCAACTAACATGCACAAGAAGTCCCGAATCGAAGCGCGAAGCTTCGGGAAGAATTGTATGGACTTCTACTAAGATCCTAGAGCTAAGATATGAGCATTATGAAGAATTAAAACGTAAGACCTACTCAAGGCTTAACATTCTACGAAAGAAGCTTAAAGACTATAAATAAAACTTGACGATACCGTCTTCTATAGCTTCAATCGAATCTTCATGACTTCTAAATAGGTCCATAAGCTTCAACGAAGCTTTAGACGAACGATCACGTGCTTTGAGAAGTCTTGAGACGTCGTAATTGATATTCATATGAATTTGGCGACGATCTCCATAACTGCGCTCACAAAGTGTTAGTTCACGATATATTTATGTTTGTTCATCATCCAAAACCAAATCCGGGGAGTCCAATATCCAACAAGATAGATACATAGATACATATATATATGGCAATCTTTCGTTGCGAAAAAACGGTGCGAAAGCCCGTGCGAAAACTGTTTTTATTTTTTGTAATTTTTTTCAAATTTTTTTTGATGTTTAATCCATACAATTATATACCCCAGAAAAAAATAATGGGTGAACCCTTAGGGAATTAGAGCATTCATCCACCCGTTACAAATTTAACGGTATCAAAACGTGCGAATTTGTTGAAATGCCTTGATCGAAGGCCACATGACATTATTTCTCAACGATTATTTTTTGAGGGGATGTATAACAACATATAATGAAGGTGGAAAAAAAATTTGAAAATTTTTTTTCCAAAAAAAATAACAAAAATTCGCACCATGCAAAATGTTCTCATTTGAAGATTTACATATACATACATACATACATACATACATATATATATTCTATAAAATAGGGATGTTATTAAGAGAAGTTGGATAAGAGAAATTGGACACGAGAATTTAAACAAGAGTATATACAGCTATTCTATAAAATAGGGATGTTATCAAGAGAAATTGGATAATAGAATTTGGACAAGAGAAATTGGATAAGAGAATTTGGACAAGATTATATATATCTATTCTATAAAATAGGGATGGTATCAAGAGAAATTGGATAAGAGAATTTGGACAAGAGTATACATATACATATATACATACATCCATATACATACATACATATCTATTCTATAAAATAGGGATGTTATCAAGAGAAATTGAATAAGAGCATTTGGACAAGAGAACTTGTATATGAGATGTGATTTTGAGCGATAAGAGAGGAGGTGTGGAATTTTGCATATACAACCCCAGTTTCTACATTTTTGCCCCTGGACCCTCCCCACACCCACACTTTTTATTCTCCCCCCTTTCCGACTGTTTTTTCCAGTCCACGTGCACGTGTGCACGGATTATTTACTAGTCTATTCTATAAAATAGGGATTTTATCAAGAGTAATTGCATAAGAGAAATCTATTCTATAAAATATGGATGTTATCAAGAGAAATTGGATAAGAGAAATTGGACAAGAGTATTTAGACAAGAGAATTTGTACAAGAGAAATTGGATAAGAGAATTTGGACAAGAGTATTTACATACATATACATACATACATACATACATATACATACATACATATACATACATCTATTCTATAAAATAGGGATGGTAAAAAGAGAATTTGGATAAGAGAATTTGGACAAGAGTATACATATATATACATACATATACATACATACATACATATCTATTTTATAAAATATGGATGTTATCAAGAAAAATTGGACAAGAGAAATTGGATAAGAGAATTTGGACAAGAGAAATTAGACTAGTGATGAGATTTTGAGAGATAAGAGAAGAGGTGTGGAATTTTGTGATGAGATTTTGAGAGATAAGAGAAGAGGTGTGGAATTTTGCACATACAACCCCGGGTTTTGCATTTTTGCCCCATGGACCTTCCCCACCCACACACGCCCACACTTTTTATTCTTCCCCCCCTTCCTGAACATTTTTTTCCAGTCCACGTGCGCGTGTGCACAAGTTATTTGCTAGTACACACACACACACACACACACACACACACACACACACGATTGAATTATACATGTTGAGTTTAATTGATTATTTGGAATTAGAGATGGATGCGATGGATGATGATGTGGTAGAGGTGGAGGATGGAGAAGCGGAGGATGATTTGAAGGATGAGATGTTGGAGGAGTTGGAGGCGATGTGCGGAGGACGATAGAAGGTGATGAAGAGATGGATAAACTGTTATTTTTTAAAAGAAACTGTTAGAATTTTTTTTAAAAGTAATGTTCTTAGCATTATAACGCGTTGAGCACAGTGAGCAAATGTGTGAAGGCACAGACGCAGGATGAATTTTTGAGCAACTCCATCAGCACGTGTCCCTGTATGCGTTGAAAAAGAATTAGGTATGAAAACACAAAAAGCATAATTAAGTAAAAATATTCTATAAAGAATATTGCAACTTCACGTTTTCACACTGAGATAAAATTCAATCAAGGATACTTCTTCTCAGAAGTATCCCGCTTCTGCAGAACATATGAAGGAGCAAAGAACATCTTCGAGTCTATATATATGTGATGTCTTCAATTTCTTTATCACGTCACTTACCGCAAGTATATTGGATATCTTTGTGTGTTGAAGACGAAGCAGTGATGAACAACAAAAAAATAGAATGTTGAAGAAAAAATATTTATAAGTAGAATCAGATAGAATGTGTCACAGTCTGTTTTCGATCGTACGCTTTTCGTGCACGTAGTCTTGTTCGTGCACGTATTTATTTTAGACCTTGTTTGTATTCAAACTCTATAATGTGATATGCCATTGTGACCATCTCGAAGAATATTAATTTGTGGAATTATTTTGGAACGTCATTTCACGGGTCGTTCCCCCACAAAATGACGTTGTTTGAAGAGGTGTCGTAGCTTTCTCATTCGTTGTTAAACCTTTCTATTTTTACTTCCGTTCTCCTTTGCCCTACCCCGTGATCGATCTTCTTAGTCTCAATTCTCTCGTCGACACGGTCGTCCCGGTATTTTTATTATATTTTTCGGACACCGTTTCACTCTAATCACATCCAACTTGTAGTTAGTCTAGCTAATCTCTAATTTCAAACCTTAATCAACCCATTTGTGATTTCATACGTATGTTGAATTGTCCCTAGCTAATCACCACCCTATTTTACCCTAAGTGCACCCCCTCCCTCTCACATACTCTCTCACCTACCACCCATAGTGCACCCATTTTCAACTAGTGTTAGCAAAAGCCCTAGGTTTCACTTTCCCTTCATATGAAAACACAACTCAGCCGCTAGCAACCCAAGAACACGCGCAGCTTCCCCTTCAACACATCTCCGGCCACCCCCTTGACCTTCGTCGTTGGCCATCGCCGGCCTAGTTGCCGCCGACCACCCCCTTAAACCTCACAGCTGCAAGAAACCCCATTGCCTCCACGATTGTCCGACCTACTGCCCTCTCCATGCTGTGAAATCGCGCCGGCTAGCCACCCAGGCGAGCTCCGGCCATCCTCCGGTCAGCAAATCCCCATGGCCGCGCCCTCTTGTGTGTAATAGACCCCAGGTCGAAGCTCTAACTCTGCCGCACAACTCTGATGGCTGCCGATCTCCTTCCCAAATCTCAATGGCCATCAAATTTTCCCCTCAACAGATCACAACTCCAGTCACCTGAGTTCCTCCGGCCAAGCTTCGCATTGCGCCACCCTCCTGAACCTTTGGCCGTGCCCTCCACGCAACCCGCACAAATCCGGCCAATTGCTCCACCCTAGATCCTAGCAAGCCGCACCCTCTTTATGTTACTGCCATCCTCCTCTTCGGACTGCCGCACAAGCCTCCGGCAGCCCCGCCATTCGCCGACCCTCTCTCTCTTTGCCTTCCGCCAGCCGCATGCCAAATCTGCGTGCAAAACAGCTTTTCATCCTCTTGTTGTGGTCCCCGTTTTGCCGTTGCTGCGCACAACTCGACAGCAGGCCGTGGAACATCGTACAGCTGTCCTCTCCCGCCTTGCTGAACGGTGATCGTGCCGCTACCCGGCTGATCGTCGTCCGCTGTCACTGTCTGTCGTTGACGATGATCGCTACCGTGCAGTGGAGCGTCGCACGCTTCGGTTAATTCAACCCCTAACGTCGCTACCCGACGCCAGTGTAGCTCTCACGTCGTGTGAGGGTATATTTTTAACTGTAGGAACCCCAACCATCACATGTTAATACAAGATTAAAAATGATTATCTTTACTGCTTTGTAACTCACTAATCCAACTTAATAATACTGGACTGTAGGCTGATTGTTGGACTGAGCGTGGGAGCTCTGGACGTCGTGAATCTGTGATTGGACTTTGAGAATTGTGATACCAGCACGTATTTCAGGCAAGTAAAACTTGCCAACTTGTGTTTAGGCCATGTTTTAGGCCATTCCCCGTTTTTAGCGTAAAAGAGACTAGGCGACGAAATGATAAATCGCCTAGACGCAACTTTAAGATCTAGCTTAACAACGAAGCTAGATCTGTCACCCTGCCATGTCATTCATGCATTTTTGCCTGTCATGTTTAATTTCCATGTCTATACGCTCTTTACTCTTGCGCTGCAATGCCTGTCACGTTTAATTTCCTTATCTGTACGCACATTAATTGTACCCATGCCATGCCATGCATCCTGATGTCACTCCATGCTTGAATGTTGCATTCGTAGCACACATTACTTGTACTTGCTTGTTGAGGCCAGGCACCTGCGTTGCAGGCACAACCCTATGCCAAATACACTTCCTGGCTCGTGATCCAGAAGCGGGCTACATGTGTTGGTCAAAAGCCAATGCCCGACTTGTTGAGGCTAGGCACCTGCGTTGCAGGCACAACCCTATGCCAAATACACTTCCTAGCTCGTGATCCAGAAGCGGGCTACATGTGTTGGTTAAAAGCCAATGCCCGACTTGTTGAGGCTAGGCACCTGCGTTGCAGGCACAACCCGATGCCAAATACACTTCCTGGCTCGTGATCCAGAAGTGGCTACATGTGTTGGTCAAAAGCCAATGCCCGATTACACGTGGAGGGGTAGGGTTAAGCGACCACTCAGCGTATAAGTGTGCCCGTATAGCCACTTCAGCTGTAAGGCGTAAACTCTGAGCACGACATGTTTACTTGACTTGTAAAATCCGTGTGAATGTTTTGGTAGCTTTGCTACCCATACCATGTCATGCTTGTTGCCATGTTATACTTGCTGCCATGTCATACTTGTTGCCATGTTATACTTGCTGCCATGTCATACTTATTGCATTATCTCACTTGTTGCAGCCATGCATTAAACTGTCATGTCATCGCATATTTTAGAACGGCTAGGTTGCTTCCCTTTCTTTTAGTTTCCTTGCACAAGTCTCTAGTAGACTTGCTGACATGTGCCCCTTTTCTCTTTTGGGTGTCACATGTTAGATTGTGAGCCAGAGTTGGTCGTCGAGGCCGAACAGGTTGCAGGTGTTGAGTTCGAGGACATTGGAGACCAGTCATAGAGCTCCTTGTTGTTGTTGTTGTTTTCTGCTTAGTCGCTGTTAGGCTGTCGGTGCGTAGCATCTCTCTTTTCATGTTGATGTTATGTATTATGTCGGCCATGCTTTAGGCCTCTTTTTAGACTCTTGTTCTTTCCTTTACGACTTGCCTCTGAATGTTGGAATAATCTGGATGTTATTGGTGGAGTTTTATTTCTGCTTTAAATTATTATTAGCTTTGTTTTGATTCGTGGTTGCAAGGACCTGTCATTTGAATTTTTTTATAGACGCTTATCAGGCTGCAGATTCACAGCTCCACGTCTGAGCGAACCTCCTCACGTCTCGTCTCCCATTTTAGGGAAGCGGGGCGTGACAGAATGAGATAGAATAGTATCATCAAGAAGTGTAGTGGTTGATGATGGCTTTGGGTAGGGAAGCCATTTATAGACAAATTGGACTGGCCATAGATGAGGATGAGACTACAATAGAGTTACTGTGAGGCTACAGAAGATACCATGTGAGTGTACAGAGGAGTGCTCGTGAATCTACAGCAGAGTGATACCATGCCAGATAGAATTTAGCACGTTGTGCGCACTGAGTAAATTTTTCTCGTAGCAAGGTTTTTACTCGACGTGCACAACGTTTCAAATCAGGCGTAATTTACATGTTGTTGTGCGCGTGGAATAGTTTTACTCTAATGTAACCGTTTATACCTGACACGCACAACGGTGTATAATTTTACTTGTTGTGCGCACAGATTAATATTACTTCAAACTAATCTCTTTTACCCCCATGTGCTCAACCAGTTGTGTGCGCTAATTAATAATACTCCCCTCTAACCTTTTGTTAATACTGCGCACACCGCGTTATAATTTAGCACGTTATGCACGATTAGTAAATTTTTCTCGTATCATGGTTATTACTCGACGTGCACAACGTTTTAAAATATCTTTAACATGGTTCAATAACAAAAGTAAGGATGGTTGGGTCTGAATATGTTTTTGGAGGCTTTTTCAAAACGCCTCATAGTTTAAGGGGATGTCATGAAATCAAAGAACTATAAACAACCTTCTCCACCGTTGTTTGCTATAAATCGTAATAACCTACTCATTTATCCATGAACTTTGTTTATATAATAAATACGCGTATGAAAAAGAAAGTACGCGCACGAAAAACACACGATTGAAAAGCGACCGTGACAAAAACCAAGAAAACAACAACATGAAAAAGCTGTCTAACGGCTATAAATGGGCAGATTTCTCGGCGACCATACATCTGATGAAGGGTGAGCAGCTCTTCATCAAATGGCTGTCACGAGATGGCAAAAGAAAGAGTTGAAAGCCAATCTCCAAGCAACAGATGTCTAAAGAACACTTGTCGGACGTCTATATAGAATGGGTGAAAAAGACATAGAGCAAGTGAAATTTCAAACCCATTGATCAGCCGATTAGAGTTCATCAACCAGACGTCTATACCACTGTGCAGACACCTGTTGTCTGAATTTCAAACAGCTACATTCTAGATGTTGGCCATCTCAAAAACGGATACGCCAGACGTTTGATGAATGTATTCCAGATGCATGGTGATAGGAAGAAAACATAATCTAGAGTGTTTTGGCCAATGAACCTAGTTGGATGGATTCTAAACTTTTCATATGGTTTTTAAGATAGAATATGACATGAAAGTGTGTGTGTGACCATTGATATTGATATTGAAACAATATCTATCAATGAATGGAAAATTTCAAAATCGACCATAGAGATGAAAATATGCTTCAAAGTAATTTTGAAAAATACATATAGCATAAAATCTTCTCCTAAGGCATCCACATGGATAAGAATTGAATATATAACATAGATCCCCCCAAGGTCACATTTTCATGAAAAGGTTTGAAAGTATTTTCAAAGACATGAAAAGAATAGAAATGATGACCATGCAACGGATGAACAATCATTCATAATAACCATGCATGCAAGCATATGTGTGGCGACATAAACATTAGAAAACCAAACCCAAGAAAAGTTTGACTTTCTAATATAATCACATGTTGTGATCACATCTCTAAGCAAAGTGTTAATATGCATTCCTGTCTTGCACACTAATATTAGTGGGTATCCATGGACTCATGGATTTCCTAGCAAAGGTTTTGCCTTGTTAAGAGGGAATGATGTGGCATGCATGTGTGTAGAAATATTTTTTGGCATGCATAAAATGAGTGGCATGCCTCTTGGCATAAAATGAAATATTTTCATTATCCCTCACCACCTTGTGTTGTACATGTTTTTTTATATATGTTATTGTTATATAAGAAAGTATGGTGATTCTTCTTTGGTGTTTTCATGATTAGGTTTGTTTTGCACCAAAAGAAGATGAGTTTGGTTTGAATACCATAACTGGTACATAACCCAAACATGTTCTATGATTTGTCGGATGTTGTTTTCCAAGCAAATTGTAAAAGATATCCCTATAACTAATGAAGCTTTTGAGCTTCCGAGATTCCACTTTGCACTTTAACGTAAGTTATTGCTTGCGAGATTCTAAGTCAATGTTTTCAAGTCTTCAATTAAAGTGTTCAAATCCTTTACTTGAGAAAGAACTATGTCTCTATCACTAGTGTCACAAACATGCATAGACACAGTATTAGCACTAGAAGACTCATACTCATGCAATTTAATAATGGCATTTTCATATTTAGATTGCAATGAAAATTGAGCTTTCATATGTTTCTCAATACCTTTGGCTAGCTCATCATTATGAAAGGTAAGTTCTTCACATGTTACATTGGATTCATCCTCACATTTATCTTTGCTCTTGTTTTCACTTTCTTAATCACTTGAGTTTGAGATTGAAGATGCTTCATCCTCGAATGCCATGAAAGCCATATGCTCGTTGGGTGCTTTGGTGTTGAGCCATTCTTCTACTTCATCATAAGATGAGCTAGAAGAAATATCATCTTCTTTCGCCATGGAGCACATATGAGCGGCCTCATTCTTGAATCCACTCTCCCCTTCCTCATCGTTTTAGTCATCGAATGAAGAGGAATCATCCCAAGTTCCAACTCATGCCTGGGTTTTCTTCTTGTACTTGGCTTTCCAATGTTTCTTGCATTTTCCCTTGTATTTTTCTCATTTGTTGGGGCAATTCGTGGAAATGTGACCTATTCTTTGACAATTATAACAAATAATAAACTTGTTAGAATTTTTGACAAACTTTGACAAGTTCGTACATTACGATTTCTTCATGAATTTCATGAGATGTTGTGCAAGATCTGCTACATTTCCATTAACATAATTCACCTTATTGTCACTTCCTTCATCTTCACTAGAGGAGTGGACGTGCTTTCTTTTTCTTCTTGTCCTTTTCCTTGATGGCTTTGAAAGCAATCCTCTTTTCCTTTTGCTTTGGCTTCTCATTGTACTAAGGAACTTGCACGCTTTCCTTCTTGAGTTGAAGCCTCACTTCATAAGTCATTAAGTTGACATTGCAATCCTCAATGGTATACTTTGACATGTCTTAGGGTTCTTCAATACCGGTAGCCTTTGATTGATATTCTGATGTTAGAGAAGGCAAAATATTTTTTGCTATATCTTCCAGAGAGATGACCTTACCAATAGCTTCAAGTGCGTACACAATTTCCATAAACTAGTAGAACATCCTTGTGATATTTTCTCCTTCCTGCATTTTGAAAAGCTCATATTTAGATTGAAATACACTTATTTTGGATCTTTTTACCTCTGAAGTTCCATGTGTGTGACTTGAAGAATACGCCAAATTTCATTCGCAGGTTGAAATGCAATTGAATTCGTTGGCATCCACTGTGCAATATAGAGCTGACATCGCCTTGGCATTGCTCTTGATGGCCTCCTCCTTCGGCTTTGTTCGCTCCTTCACAGACTTTGTAATCTCCTCATACCCCTCCTCCGTGATATTCCAAAGGTCGTGGCCTCAACCAAATCATCATCTTATGTTTCCAATATGAGAAATTGGCGTCGTTGAAGAATGTAGGACGAACGGTTGATTGTCCTTTTTCATGAGAACTATCATGAGAACTAGATGGTGGTGCAAATGACATATGTTGCAAGAATGTGTTAACCCACTCCGATACTAATTGTATGATCTAACTGCAATACCAAGCAACACACTAGAGGTGGGGGTGAATAGTGTAATGTCAATTCAAAACTAATTAACAAAATTCTTGCAATGCCGAATAATAAAGAGCAAGAAAATTAGCAAACACACAATAAGATCAACACAAATGCAAACACATGATGTATCTTGGTTTGGTTATGCCTACTCTAGTCACACACTCTTTCCAGTGTCTTGTGGGTTTTCATTATATAACCTCTTCCGAGGCAACTCAATACAATTCCTAAAACGGGATACAACATTCTCTTTCAAGATGCAACACCATATTACAAAATACACATAATATATTCTAAGATTGCACACCCTATTCCAATGACCACACCTCTCTTTCGAAAGAGACACTCCCATAACCCGAGTGCAAGGTTTCATAATGAAACAAAATACGAAATTACACTCTTACCTATTGTCTTGATTAGATCTTATCGATGCGTGTGAATGCAATGGAGAGTGTGTATCCAAGTGCTGGAATCAAGCTTTAGCAACTTGGACATTTCCCTTGAGCGTTGGATTCACATGCGATAATCGGTAAGATTTTGGGCTCAAAGAGGTAAAGTGAGAGATAAGAAAGAGTGAAGCTGTTCTCCTAAGATTTTGGGCTCACAAAAATGTTCTTTATGTGTTTGTATGAATGACCAAATCTCCCTCATAAACAGGTTTAAATAACCTAGCGAATCTGCACAGAAACTAAGAAGACAGACCAAGAAAACAGCATCTACCGGCTATAAACAAGCAGATTTTTGGGTCAAATCATATGGCTGAAATGAAGTAGTCAGATGACTGAGAAACTTTTCAATCGTTTGGGAACTCAACATTAGACGGCTGACACAGTGTTGGAACAAATCAAACAAAGTGACCAACATAAGGCATCCAGACATCTTGAGTTCAGCACTCAGTTGACTGTGACACTATTCATATATACGAGAACTCTACATCAGACGGTTGAAGCATAGGTTGGATAGAAAGAACAAATTTTCCAACTCTCATCATCTAGACATCTGGAGTTCACCACTTCGTCGTTTATGATACTATTCAGGCATCTAACAAATGAGATTCAAACGCCTGATATATGATGTGTCTGTTCAAAAGAAAAACAGACACACCAAACGTCTAGAATAGCTTCTCCAGCCGCCTGGTCATAGTCCAAAAACACAAATGGCTGACGTAGTGTTGGAACAAATCAAACAAAGGGGCCAACATAAGGCATCCAGACATCTTACGTTCAACACTCAGACGACTGGGACACTATTCAGATGTCTGAGAACTCTACATCAGACGGCTGAAGCAGAGGTTGGACAGAAAGAACAAATTGTCCAACTCTCATCATCTATACATCTGGAGTTCACCACTCAGTCGTTTATGATACTATTCAGGCATCTGACAACTGAGATTCAGACGTCTGATATAGGCTGTGTCTGTTCAAATGAAAAACAGACACACCAAACGTCTGGTAGAGCTTTTCCAACCATCTAGTCCTGGTCCAAAAACACCAATAAGACTGTTTTGGCCATGGTACCTATTTGGATGGGTTTTAGAGATATCCTATGATTCTCTAAAGTGGTAAATGACATCAGTGTGTGTGTGTGTGTGTGTGTGTGTGTGTGTGTGTGTGTGTGTGTGTGTGTGTGTGTGTGTGTGTGTGTGTGTGTGTGTGTGTGTGCATGCGTGCGTGCGTGCGTGCGTGCGCGTGTGCGTGTGCGTGCGTGCGTGTGTGTGTCCATTTAATCAAGGCGTACATGTAAGCTACAAAGTAAAGAACAAAATACATAAAGATCAAAAGAAAATACTCTTCAAGCATCTTGATTCTTCATACCATCTATGCTCCTATTTTCCAAGACTTGAGTCAACCAACCCAACATCTATATGCCTTGTCTCCACCAAGATATACCATGTAATTAATCTGAGTCTAAAACACTTAGAGTCATTAGCAACACATGATGTGGTGATCATCATCAAAACCAAATTGGGCTTAATGGCCACTATCCAACAAAACTACATTGGGTAGTTTGAACAAATATGGCTCAAAAAATCATTCAAAACTATTCCTTAAAATGCACGCCACACGAAAAAAATCGACAACCTTCCATAAAATACTGAACAGTGTTTTTCCAACCGTTGGGGCAACAGTGGTCGGCTTCAATACATTGGGTAAGCGGCTACTTGTATAACTATAGTCAACTATCTTGACTATTGCAGTTGACTAGTTTGAACAACAGAGAAAGCACTCGTTTTCCCTTACAAAATAGTCCGCAACTATAGAAAAACCCGTCGGCTATTTTGTTAATGCACGAGAAAATAGCTCAAATGACTTAGAAAAATATTTCAAATAATTTTAAAATATTTTCTAAATTATTTATGAAGTTTAAATTCATCATTTGTATGTGTGTGCAAGTTTCAAATACTAGCATTAACATTCTAAGACAAGTATGGAAATATAAAATCATCACTCACATAACTAGGAGTCTTGATGCATTATCTTTGAGCTTGGACACTTGTCTTGAAGTTTTGCACCTACAAGAGTCTTTGACTTGAGATTTTGATCTTCAATTCGAGCTCCAAGGTTTTTGACTCTTCATCATCAAGATTTGATTCCATGGCATCATTCTCTTAAGCTTGAGTTGACCATTATCGACTTGAAGTCATACACACACAAAACATCTCATAAAATATCATTAGCAACATTAATTATTTATTTATAAACAAAACTAGCTTAGGGGTGATGCAATAACCAGTAGAATTAACTTCATTGCATTTTTTTGCCATAAAACCCATCAACACCATGAATTAGTGTCCTGTTATGCTATGCTACACGGTACTCTTTGATTTCTCTAACGATGCCTTGATCTCGACATGCTGCAACTCCAATAAAGTATGCATTGTATTCCATAATATGAAAAGGCTGCAGGCTGATTAAACCAATTTCCTTTAAAGCTCTACAAATGAACTTTCTGCTCTGTTAGTTATGACATTCCCAAAATGCAAATTGTTAGCTGTACATACTGAAATGAACCGCTCCTTATATTTATCCAATCAAGATATCTTCACATAGCTTATGGCATTTGGGTAAGCTATGAGAATTTTCATCACTACATTAAGTTGTTGCCCATACTTCTCCTCAGCCCGTGCCAACATCAACAAATTCCAACTTGAAATGAATGCATCTTATCTCTCCTTTAACTTCAAAATATTTCTTGTAATTTGCCAACACATTTTAAGAAATATTTCATCTACATAATTGGTTCTTCGCACAGGAAAATACATTGCTAATGGCATTCATAAGAGCAAGCTCTCTATTTGTCAAAATTATTCACAGCATCGTTTATCCTATCATTAAAGATCTCAACTGCTCTAATGCCTATATGTAGCAATCCTCTCTTTCAGCCTCCAAATAATAAAATGCGAATGAGAATGTCATTTCAGTAGAGATAGCACATATAATCTCCAACAATGAATGCTTGAATTTGTTTGTCTTATAGGAGCATTTCATGATCAAAATTTCTTGAAATACACGTAATATATACACCGACGTAAGATGTGTCCAAAACAAACTCCTCACGCACGATGTCTCTTCATCAAAAGAATGAAAGATGTCGCTTCATCAAACGAATGAAACTCAATGTACTTCTTCTCACTCAAGCTCTTCATTAGTTGTTGCATTTGAGTTCTCCTGTCCATCTCTGCAACTTTTAGCCTTTGTCGTGATTTGTATGTTCTTTTAATTGTGGTCGCATTGTACATATATATTAGCTTTAGAAATTTCAAAATTTCTATTGATTTAACCATGCTATGAGATAAGTCTGTCACAGTTTCTGTCTCTGACCTTTGTAACCTCCCGGTATAGGAATGTCCCTCGAGGTACTCTATGGTTGGATGGTTGTGCATGCCACATATGACTGTTAACATCCACACATCTTTACTGCCCACCAAAGTAGCACTCAAAGAGAACGAACACTAACACTTTTTTCTTCCAGATATATTGTTGGTCTTTTTCTTATTACTGTTGTACATGCGTTCCCGATAGTTCCTGCTTCTTTCATAAGCAAAGCAAATACTTGGGTACCCGAGCCAATTGGCTTAGTGGTATTCACACTTATTCCATTATGAGAGGTCGATGGTTCCATTCCGGCTTTCCGATGTATTAAAAAAATACTTGGGAGTGTATTACCTACTGTACTCATATTTGATGCCCTTTTAACAATCACAAGCACATTTTCACTCCCAATATCCTTCATTCAATTAACAAGTGAATATATATACTTTGAAATTTGGTCATGGTTGTAAACTCATTTGTAAAATCTAGAAGGCCAAAGTAGCATTCACCTTATTTTGCTCGACCATGAACGCCTCCACTCTAGTTTCGAAATCGGACCGTTGTGGAGCTTGCGGAGGGTTTTGATTTTGATTCCTCCACCCTTGGTTGTAACCGGGCGGCCTATAAGGTGGAACTTGTTGCTTCAGTTGAAAGTTTTGTTGAGTAGGCCCCCTCGGTGGATAGTTTTGTTGTTGGGGTGGTGGTGGTCGAGCTTGTTGAGGTAGTGGTTGTGGCGGGTTCAAAGCTCCTTCATTGTTGGCATAGGAGAATCCGGGATGATTTCTTGCGGCCGGATTGGACCAATACCCTTGGTTCCCCGCAACATATTGTACTTGCTCCAAGGATCCTTCTCCTTGCTCTCCTCCTGAGTACATGGCTTGAGATTGGTCTTGCCAATCACACATTTGGTTGGTTGGAGCGGAGGTGGAAGGGCTTCCTTGGGGCTCCGTGATGAACTTCTCCAATCTCTCCACCACCTTGTGGAGAGAATCAAATTTGCTCGTGAGCTCCGCTACGGCCTTCGCCTCGTAGATGCTAGTTGGCTTTAAGGAGGACGTGGAGTGTCCTCGCTCATCGCCCCATTGTTGGTTATTTGAGGCCATCTCCTCAATTAGGGCCGTAGCTTCTTCGGGAGTCTTTGACAAGATTGCACCATTCGCCGCGGCATCAATAATTTGTTTGGTCCCCGGTTGGAGACCGTTGTAGAAGCTATGAACTAGCTCCCAATCTTCTATACTGTGGTGCGGGCATTGATGCTGCAAATCCTTAAAACGCTCCCAAGCTTCATAGAGCGTCTCCTGTGGTCCTTGCTTGAAGGACATGAGAGCGCTCCGGATCTTCACTGTCTTGGATGGCGGATAGAATTTGTCAATAAATGCACCGGCCAACTCGTCCCAAGTGGTAAAGACTCCGTCAGCCTGCGTCCTCAACCAATAGAGTGCCTTGTCCTTAAGCGTGAAGGGGAAGAGACGCAGTCTGATAGCATCGATGGAGACCCCCGGCATCTGGAATGTGGCGCACTTTGACAAGAATAATTGGATGTGGTAGTGGGGGTTCTCATGGGCGTTCCCATGAAATGGGTCTTGTTGCATCAAAACCACCAATCCAGTCTTTAGCTCGAAGTTCTTGTCAGCCGCCAACTGTGGCACAGCAATGGACGAGGTAGTAGAAGAGGTCTTAGGCCGAAGCCTATCGTGAATAGAAATTATCCTCGCCATCCTTGCCGCCAATTCTTCAGGAGTTTCTGGGTTGGTCATATACCTCCCTTCCGGATCTTGTCTTCTTTCCGCTCTAAGTCTCCGCGCGGTACGTTCGATCTCGGGATCAAATAATAAAGCTTCAGGGTCCGCCGTAGATCTCGTGTACATGCACAGGGGAAACAGAGTTTCAAAGAAATGATTAGTACCGTGGAAGGGTTAGGTAAGAGATAAGAAATAAAAATAATGATAATAATAATAAAAAAAAAGAATAGCTAGGGTGAGAAAGAATCAAACGCAATCGCCTCACCGGCAACGGCGCCAAAAACTTGATCGCTCCGGATATACACCCAAAGAACGGTTGTAGTTTTACCGCAAGTGCACGGTGTAGCAGCGAGCGGGTATCGAACACAGGGAGGACGAATGACTGTGCTTGCTCCGAATCAACCTGGCTATTTGAGAACAGAGAAAATTGCCTTGGGCGATCCTGTCACAATCGTCAGACAAATGTGCGAAATATCAAATCAAATAAAGAACGTCTAGGGAATGGGGAATTCCCGCCACTCACCGTATTTCATAAATGTGGTTCGTCGGTATCAAAATTGCTAGAATGAGAATTCGGATGAACTAGTTACAACTGAATGTAGAACCAAGCTCACGCTCTCGCGCTGTTGCCGGTCTATAGCTATCCTAGGTTTGGGTCCAATCTCTTACAAACCCTAGCCTAGGGAAGCTAACATTAGGATCAACATCATCGTCCAATTGCGCACCGAGCCCAATCTCTTGCAAACTCGGTCCACAATCTAAATTAGGATAGTTCCTACCCGCCCAATCTCTTGCAAACGGGTATTGGCATGGAATTGCAATCGGAAATCCTGGTATCGGTCCAATCTCTTGCAAACCGATACTTCGAAAATCCGACTCCAACCCAATTCGGATTTCTAGGGCTTCCTATCAAATTGAGATCCAATCTCTCGCAAATCCCAATTGATATGAATTCCTAGCTATCCGTAGTAAATCGATCCCAATCTAATCCCTAATAGCAATTCTAGCTCAATTTCCACCAATTCATCACAAATAGGAAATAGGGCTTGTAGGGTTCATCCCCACGCCCCATGACGTGGAGACTACTCACAAATCATAGCAATAGCACAAAAATAATCAATGAAATAAGCAATAAAATTCATCACAAATATTGAGATAAACAATAAAAATAGGATTTTTAGGGAAGAGAGATGCAAACCAATGGAGTTCTTCAATTTAATCCAACAAAAATCCAAGTTTTTCCTCTTCTCCAATCACAATAATAAAGCTAAAAAGTAATCTAAAAATCTGCAAAAAATCTAAGAGATGGCTCCCAAAACTAGGGTAAAAACAGGGCTTAAATAGCCCCCAAAAATCGTCCAAAAATCGTGACCAAAATACCCCTGCACAGCCTGTTTTCCGCAGTTTTCGCTACAGGCAGCGCATCGCACTTGGCCGAGTGACAAAAGTCGCTCGGCCGAGTGAAAACCCTGCAATTTTCCAGAAAGTCGGGGCTTTCAGGGGTCTTCAGTTCGGAGGCGGCTCGGCCGAGTGAGTTGTCGTCACTCGGCCGATGACTTCACTGCACTCGGGCGGACGGGATTCTTCACTCGGCCGAGTGGGTCTTCTGAAGTTCAGGCAGCCGAAAAACAGAAACTTCGATGTTTTGGAAGGGCTTCGTCTGGGTGCCACTCGGGCGGACGTGGTATCGTCACTCGGCCGAGTGGGTCTTCTGTGCTCGGCCGAGTGCACAGGTAACTCGTGTCTGAACTGGTCGGCCGAGCAGTGTCTCGCTGGTCGGCCGAGTGGCTCCTCCACTCGGCCGAGTGGGACACAAAAAATGCCCAATCTGCTTGTTTTGGCCTCCTCGTCGCTCCTGCGACGTCCATTCTTCTTCCGCTCCTCTCCAACAGCAAAATACCCCTCGGGGAGGTCGTTGGTGACCGTCTAGAGTAAGCGCATCTCGGGATCACTCCAAATCGCGCCAAAGCACCTGAAATGCGACAAAAACAACAAATCGTGAAAAGCATCGCAATATCGTCGATATATCGTGAAAAACACGATTTGGGCGATCCAAATGGCATGCAAACATGCGGAAAAAAGGTGTAAAATAAGGAGTGATCAGCAGACGCTGCTCCAACAAATGACTCAGGATGCGGTGGTCTGTGTGTATGATGAACTTCATCCCAATCAAATAGTGGCTCCACTTCTTGGTGGCTACAATGAGAGCCAATAGCTCCTTCTCGTAAGTCGAGAGGAGGAGGTTCCTTCCCTTCAGTTTAGAGATCAAATAAGCTAGGGGCTTACCCTCTTGCATAAGCACGGCTCCAATACTGTAGCCTGAGGCATCACATTCCAATACGAAATCCTTGCTGAAGTCTGGTAGTACAAGAACTGGGGACATCACCAAGACATCCTTCAACCTTTGGAATGCAGCTCTTTCTTCCATACTCCAAGTAATCTCTCCTTTCTTCAATATGTCGGTCAGTGGACCAGCTATACTTCTGAATCCCTTAACGAACCGACGGTAATAGCCTGCTAAACCCAGGAAGCCTTGCAGTGCCTTCACGGATTTTGGTTCAGCCCACGATACCCCAACGTCGATTTTCTTAGAATACGCAGCAATTCCTTTTCCAGAGATAACATGTCCCAAATAATCAATAGAGTTCCTCCCAAACTGGCATTTGGACATTTTTACAAACAGTTGGTCCCCCCTCAGTATTTTAAAAACTTCTTCCAAATGCGCCATGTGAGAAAGGATGTCGGAGCTATAGACGAGTATATCATCAAAAAAACTAGGACAAACTTTCTTAGCACTAACCTAAAAATGTGATTCATTAGAGATTGAAACGTCGATGGCGAGTTTGTCTGTCCAAATGGCATCACGATGAATTCGTAGTGCCCTTCATGGGTTCTAAACACCGTCTTGAAGACGTCTTCCTCATGTACCCTTATTTGGTGGTGCCCAGAGCAAAGGTCTAGCTTGGAGTAGATCACGGCACTGTGGATATCATCCATAAGCTCTTCAATCAATGGAATGGGGAACTTGTCCTTCACCATTTGCTGGTTGAGTGACCTGTAATCTACACACATTCTCCACGAACCATCAGATTTCTTTACCATAACCACCGGAGCTCTATATGGACTATTGCTTGTGCGGATGTCCCTGGAGTTCAGTATGTCAGCGACCTGCTTTTCGATCTCTCCCTTGAGGAAGTGTGCATGTCTGTAAGGGCGTACATACACTGGCTTGGACCCCTCCACTGATGGGATGTGACGATCACAGTAACGATGTGGGGATAGTCCTTTGGGCTCTTCAAAGATAGAGGAAAACTCCTGAAATAAGGGCGTACATACACTGGCTTGGACCCCTCCACTAATGGGATGTGATGATCACAGTAACGATGTGGGGGTAGTCCTTTGGGCTCTTCAAAGATAGATGAAAACTCCTGAAATAATTTCTGCAACTCTAGAGAATGTTCAGTGATGCGCTGGGCATTGCAACTCATGCCCTCATGGACCATGGTTAGGGAAGTGAGTTGGATAATATACCCCGACCCTTCTTGCCTTAAGGCTCTTCGCATCTGTTTTTCATCAACCAGCTGAGTACTACCCTTGTACCCCTGCCATAAGCACTCCTTGCCTTGGTGTTGAAATTTCATCTGTAGCTTCTTGAAATTCATCACGATATCATCCAGTTGCTCTAGCCATTGAGCTCCCAAAACTATTTGGTTTCGTCCCATGGGTAATAGGAGAAGTGTTGCGAGATGTATGCCCTCGAGGCAATTTATCTCCCTATATCTATACAAATATCTTGTTCAAAATTACAGTAAGATGTATGTTAAGAATTTATCTAAGTTAAATCATAATGTAGTTATCATTAGAAATTAACTTAGGTAAAGTCCCGAGACTTAATGTTAGGTCAAACATATATCGAGATGAGGATCTCGATCATGGAGAAGTGCTTGACCGTCGGTAGCATAAGTCTAGAAACGTTCTTGGTCGTAGATGTTTCGAGAAAAGGATATCGAAACATCGGATAGACCATTGTGTCTTAATCTTCACCATATAGCGGTGACGATGATCTCATGGTCGTTCGACTTGGCAAAGTCAGAGACGAGACACATGTGCTCAGTGGAGAATGAGTTCACTGAACAACCTACAAGAGTTATCATATGGTTATGATTGACAAATCTGTCAATGATAACTCTTAGTGATGATAGAGAAGTTGGTCTTTGACTTCAGGTCATTGTACGAACCTGTACGTGAAGGTGTCACTTAGATATCTGACCTAGCTTCAAAGCCAGGCCTATCGAAAGGTCTTTGGTTGGGTGACATTTGAAGCGTGCGAGGAAAGTAATGACCAAGATAGGATTCGTCTCTCCCGGTCAATGGGAGTTAGTGTCGTAGTGTTAGTTCGGTCTTTAGTGAAAAATCTGGCCAGAGTATGTTGGAAGTTGTCCAACATTATTTGACTAAAGATCGATAGAAACTAACCGGCTTCAAGTTATTGGGGTTGACAGTTTGACTGTACCCTAGGCTTGAGTTAAACGACATAGTTTTGACGAAGAGACTAAAACTGCAGAATTCATCACGAACACAATCAGGGTAGTCTCGACAATACTTATGTCGGTGAGTTAACCACATAATTATGATACTGAAATAGGGACAGCAACTGCTGCTCGTGGTCACTGCCGTATGGGGCTTCGAGCCCAACTCGTAGTAGGGTCAGGCTATAGGGTTTCACACAGAGTGCGACCTTCGTCTAGTAATAGGTAGAAATATTAGGGAGAATGTGCATTTGATGCAAGAAAGAGAAAACTGCATTTGATGCAAATGATTAATTTTAAGCTTAGATAGGAACTAATTTGCATATGATGCAAAAAGGGTTAAATGTGTCTTAAATTGTTTAAGACCATATTTAATTATATTAACGCGTTGAAAAGGTTACCTGGATGACAATGAAAACGGGCCCGCTAGGCGGGCCTGCACCTGTAAAAGGGCTGTGAGCCCCACTGAACCCTAGGGTTCTATGCGGATTTGTGACGGCTGGTTTTGTGCGAAATGTGACTTTGGGCTGATCTTTGGACGATCAATTGAAGGGCCAAACGGACTCCGATCGACGTGCCGTTTTTTCCTAGGCGTTCACCGTTGAACGCCCTTCGATTTGATAGGTTGAATTAATCGTGAAGCTCAATGGTGAGAGATTTAAAATTCATAGATGTTTGGCCTTTGTGAATGGCAAACTAACTTGAATTATTTAACTCCAAACTTTAGTCCCACATCGGAAGTGGAGTAAAGAGGAGGGGTCAGTCGCCTATATAAATAGGGGTCTGCTCCCCTCCTCTAAACTCGTTCCAAGCTCTAGATCTGAACGGCTCCCAAAAATATTGAAGCACGCTCGGATCTAGGTTTAAATTAAATATTCCATTCTCCCTAAAATTTCTGCCTTACTCCTGAAGGGTTTTAGTAAAGCCACGAAGGGGTTCGGATCCAATTTGAAATCTTGGCGAAGGTTCACACTCGGGTGAAACTTTCTTCGACGCATGGTTGGCTTGGCGACAAGAGGATTGCTTGCCTCGGGATGCGGAGCGGTTCGGCGGGGGACGGGGGCGGCTCGAAAGATAGTGCGGTACACCTTGCCTGTACCAAGGCAAGGTTCCGGGTATGTAAATTTAATTAGCGTTCTTTTAATTTAATCGTAGTAGCTTAGCTCCCTCTTGGGATGGTCGGACCCATCCCAAGTTGGCAGAGATCCTGGCTAAGGGTATTGAACCTTAGGGCCTTGTTAAATAGTAACGTTCTACTTTTTCCGCTGAATTCTTTTGCATCTGTGGTCCATCCGTCTTAGGACGGGCTCAGAATGTGCCCTAAGGGTCCATCAAAACCCTACAGTGGTATCAGAGCTTAGTCTGTAGCTTGTTCTAAGGACTGCGATTTTATTAATCGAAGAATGCTTTTTGAATGCATGCTAAAGTTTTAATGTCATGGTCCGTTTTGCCATATATGATTTAGTGTACGCAGTTGAGTGCTATATGAACTATTTGTGTGTATTTGCGTGCCTACGTGGATATTATTGTTAGTAGTGGTGGTTGTAGTAGTAGTGATATTTTGAATATTTGGATGATATATATGGATGTGTGTGCATGATTGTAGGAAGTGTGCACAGGAGTATCACACTTGTAATTAAGTGCTAATGTGGGGTATTTGTATTGGAAGGTAATGATGCTCTAATGAGTATATATGTATGGTTATGTGTGTATGCTTGGGGGTGACCCTTGAGAGGGGTTAGTGTGAAAGGGGTTAAGGTTAGTGGCATACCTGTAAATAATTAGAAGTGTGAAGGGTAAATTGGTCTTTTGACCAAGTGTGTGTAAAGTAATGGTGTGTGTGTGTATAGTAATGGCAAACTTGTAATTACCTATAAGTTGGGGGTATCTTGGTCATTGTCCTCATGGAATATTCCCGTAGAATATTCCCTTCTTAAATGAAAAGGAAAGAATATTCCTTAGAATATTCCTTTCTTAAATGAAAAGGAAAGAATATTCCTTAGAATATTCCTTTATTGGAGTGAAAGAAAACTAACCTATTTATACACCTCTTCCTACACTCTTCTCCATCTTCCTTTTTCTCTTCTCCTCATTTTTGTCATCACATCTTCTCCCTCTCATTTCTTCCCATCGGGGCTTCATGGAGTGGATGGAGGGTCTCAATCTACAATTAAGAGGGGCTTTTGAATCACCAAGAGGTAAGAATCCAACCCTAGCTCTCATGTTCATTTCATTGCATATTGATTTAAGCTTGCATTTTTTGGGTTTTTGGAAACCACTTGACATGGTGCATTCAAGTTTGAATTAATATGATGTGTTGAATCATTTGATGTCATGAATATGATTCATGTTGCTTTGAATGTTTTGTTTTAATGATTATGTGAAACTACTCTCATTTAGAATATTGGATGTTTTATTTTCTATTCTTCTTTGCATGAAAATTGCTAATTATATGAATTATGTGAAACATGAGATTAATGAAGGGATATGTGCAATTGGCTATGATTATGTGGTGAAAATGGAGGCTTGAGGCCACCCTTAAATTTCGGCCTAGGGTCTTGAGGAGCCCTAGGGCTATAGTGATGTATTGGTGACGGAAAAGTATGAAATGAGAATGAAATATAGCATTTATTATTTTTCATGAAACATGGGAGTATGATGTGTTGTATATTTAGGGGCTCTAGGGTTGTATGGGATGGGAGGTAGGAGGGTGGACATGACATCCCTCAATGTGGTTGTGGTGGTGGTATATGGTTATGGATATGATGTGCATGGCACGTGAGTGCATGACCCTTTGTTGTGGTGATATGCGGATAAGTTGTGTTATGTTTCTATTTATGGGGGCAATGTCATGGGAACCACGAGGCTTATCACATATGAATCTGGAACCTCTGGGCATGCCTCACATTATAATGCCAGGTTTCTTCTTATGGACGTTGCAATTTACTTCTCTTAATGTAGTACTCACTTTGTTTTGCAGGTCTTCCTTGGCCGCAGGTACGTGTTTCTGTTATTTATGTCATTTACATTTTCATATATGATGTGGTTATATGGTTATGTACATCTCCTTCCATGATATGCCATGAGTTAATTCACAGTTTATTGCATAAATGCATTGCATTCCATTGCACCATGAGAGTTGGGTTTGGATATCCCACTGGGTCACGCTGTGACGTGCCCCTCCCTTCTTTTTTAGGTGTTGGTTCTTGGAGTTGGAGGCCCATTAGCTCGGTTGGTTGGAGTTGAGGTTGTGTGAGTGTGTGAGAGATCGGAGTGTGTGTTCTTGTACCTAGGTGAGATGAGGTTATTTGTTGTATAAGAGATTTGTATGAGGATGTTGTATATATAATAGTGTTTGAATTGTTGGTTCTCTTTGTGTTTCTGTATTGTTTGGAATGCTATACGTGCTATCCCAGCTGTGCGCAGTGGGCCTGCTTGTGTTTGTATTTTATATTTGTAGAGGTTTTGGCAGACCCTCAGAGCTCGGATCTGTGTCCGGCCTAAGTCAGACGGACCACAGGGGCATAAAAACGCAGCAGAATAAAATTACTACTAGCTAAACAATTTAGCTAGGCTCTGAGGGAGGCAGAACCTAGCCCGATCTATGCCAACTTGGGATGGATCTGACCACCCCAAGAGGGATCTATTCTACAACGACAAAATTAAATCTACACTAAAAATTGCTTAACCACATACCCGGAATCTTGGCCCTGGAGCAGGCAAGATGTACCGCACCGTCTTCTGATGCTCCTCGTAGCCGAGCCACCTTGACTCGATCCGCCTGACCGCCTCGCACCCTCGAACAGATCCGCCTGAGC
The DNA here is from genome assembly GCA_030789695.1 of Scilla litardierei. NCBI lineage: Eukaryota > Viridiplantae > Streptophyta > Magnoliopsida > Asparagales > Asparagaceae > Scilla > Scilla litardierei. The sequence continues at coordinate 74,549,456 of CM061130.1, forward strand.
CGACTTTTGCATCAGAGCCAATCACACGCGGTAGAAAGTTTCACTTGAATAGACCCGCATCTTAGACGTCTGGATCCGAATCCAAACCCCCTTCATAGTCTTGCTAGGACTACTCCGGAGACAGGAAGGAGAGAGAGAGAATAGTTAAGTCGCCGATCGAGCTTGCTCTAAAATTCTGGAGCTACTCGAACGAGGACTTGGTGCATCTTTCAACGAAGGGAGTGCACCCCTATTTATATAGGGAGTCGGCACTCCTTCTTTTGTTACGAGCAATATGGGATTATTGCTAATTTGAAGAAAATTCAATTAAGCTAATTTAGCTTAATTTGAAGTTAGTGAGATTTTCGTAAAAGCAAACTTTAACTAATTAATTCTATTCGCTCATTAAACTTTAGACACCAAACAAGCTATCAATCCGAAGGGCTTCGAATGGTGAACACGTAGGAACCAACGACGAGGAATTTCGACTTCGTTTGACCCCTCAAACAATTGCCCAAAGTTGGACAAAAATCAACTATCGTAGCCGTCTTTTTGGGGTTTCAAAAAACCCTAAAAATCACTTAAGTCGCGCGCGTGCCCGCTAGGCTTAGCGGGTGCGCCCGCCCAAGGTAGGGAGAGCGGGCCGCCCGCCCGCTGGGCAGCGGGCGTGCGCCCGCTGCAAGCAGCGGGCGCTAGCCCGTGTTGAGTATTGGACTTCTCCCTACTTGGTGTAAATGATGAGCAAACAAAAATACTTGTGACTAATCCCCTATTTTGTAGTTAATCCATTGCCTAAGCTATTTATGAAGATCTACTAGCAATGGATGACTTGAAAACTTCATTGAAGGCAAATGACGTGAATTGGGTGATCGTAGATTAAGATAGAAGCTCTGTGAAGACTTCAAGCTAATACGATGGAAAGAAGAGAATATTCGTCAATGTAATTTTTCTTTTATCTCTTCTAATATGTAGCTTGAAGTAGAACTTTGATGGAGCACTCACACACATCTACATTCAGTCATAGGACTTCATTAGATCAATTGTCCTATGATCCCAATTCATCTCTTTTGTGTTTATGCTAGGATTGTTTATAACAGTCGACTGCTGAACAGCTTACAGTCGCCTGCCTCAAAACAGTCGACTGTGTTTTGTTCTACAGTCGCCTGTTATGCACAGACCATTATAATACTGTTTTGGGCCCTCTCTGATTATCTCGCACAGGCTATTGATGAACGATTCACAGGCGCCTGTCCAAGTGACAGTCGACTGTGTTTTGTAAGTTAGTCGCCTGTCTATCCTTTGCCTAAACTCTGTTTGATCTGACTTTTACGGCCAGTCGACTAATGCTGTATATACAGTCGACTGTCTCTTGGATTAGTCGACTGTCTATGCTGCAACAGTCGTCTGTCTATGAGTCATTTCTTTGACACAGCTCTCTGGAAATTTCTCATGCTTTTGACAGTCGTCTGTTTAAGGATTTACAGTCACCTGTTCTGATTAACAGTCGACTGTGTTCCTTGCATCAGTCGTCTGTCCTGTTACTTGTGAGATTTCCAGTATTTGTGTAACTTACCCATCTCTCGGCCAGTCGCCTGTCGAAGAAATTACAGTCACCTGTTGGTTTAACAGTCTACTGTCTTTGCTTCATCAGTCGACTGTCCACATGGTAAGTTACTGTTATGAATTCTCACCTACCCTTGCTGACTATGCAACAGTCGACTGTGGATTGTTCAACAGTCGACTGTCGCGAGTTCAGATTATATCCGCTGAGATTTTTTTCACGGATTCCAATTGGGTTTTTGCCTAAACTGTTTTGTGGATTTGAGAAAACTATAAATAGAGCTTTTACTGTTCCATTGGAAGGTTAACTCATTCATTGCAAAATCTCTCAAGCTTTCATTTTTCCAAAGATCAAAGCTCTCAAATCCAAAGCCCTAAGTATTTCCAAAGCTTGTTCTCTTGATCTCCAACCTAGAACCAAAGAGTGATCTTCTAGGCAATTGGTGCAGTTAAGAGAAATGGCTTCTCCTCTCTTCCAAGAGAGTTCTTCAACACACATCACACTCCACCTTCAAGTTCTACTTCAAGGCATAAGTGATTGTAAGTGTTGTTTTCATTATTTCATAACTTTCGTTATTTGAGTTGTGCTCTCGGTTGTGAGAGTGGTTTGCTTGCTCCCAAGTTGTGGGAGTCAGGGACATCGATTGTATTCGATTGCACTTGTAAGGTTGCTACAAGTGGGCTTTAAGGAAACCTCAAGTTAGGGTTCTAACTTGAGTATCCGGTGATATACGGGTGGTAGGAACGTAGGATTACCGGGAACAAGTCGGGGGTTGACTTGGGTAATCCGAACTCTTGAAACATATCTGTGTTTGCAATTGTTTCTTACTTGGGTTTAATTCTATTTCCGCATTATTTGTTGGATTGCATTTTATTTGAAGTAAATTCCTTTTAAATTTGCATAAACACTATTCAACCCCCCTTCTAGTGTTTTCCCCATAGACATGGTCCTTACAATTGGTATCGGAGCGCAAGGTTATATCTATGGCATCCAACAACAACAACGTTCCTCCGTCGCCTTCGTACAACAATCACGATCGTGATGGAGCGTCCACAGTTTTCGAAGGTCAATCTACGGTACGTCCTCCACGTTTCAATGGTACTAATTTTGGCTATTGGAAGTGTTGGATGGAGACATTCCTTAGGAGTGCTTCACTTTGGAGAACTCTCCACAAGGAGTACATCGAGCCCACCGAAGAGGATTTCGAGAAATGGACGATTTCCGAGAAGTCCGCCGAAGTCAACAATGCTAAAACAATGAACGCTCTTCATTGTGCGTTGGACCCGAATGAGTTCAACAAGATATGCACATGTAAGAGTGCATATCAAATTTGGAACCATCTCATCGTTACCCACGAGGGAACGAACAAGGTAAAGCTTTCAAAGTTATATGTTGTCGTACAAAACTTCGATTTGTTTCATATGCAGGATAATGAGAGCATTGCATCGATGTACGGACGCTTTACCGACATCACGAATGAATTGGAAGCCCTTGGCCAAATCTACGCCGAACCTGAAAAGGTAAGGAAGATCATCATGGGGATGACCTCCAAATGGGAAAGAAGAGCAATCGCCATCGAGGAGGTCAATGACTTGAAGAACTACACCGTAGTGAATCTTATCAGGACTCTCATGTCTTATGAGGTAAGACGAGAGAACCGATTAAAGATTAGAGCAATGATGAATCCTTCGGAGGCCAAGAAGAAAGCCTTGGCATTCAACGCCAATTCATCATCCTCCGATAGTGAGGAATCCGAGAATGAGATGGATTTGGGTGAAATGGCCCAAATGGCGAAGAAGTTCTAACGCTTCTTCCGCAAAGGTAAATTTTCCTCAAACAAATGTTTTGAGTCTACTAATGCTACTTCCTCTCTTTACTATAAGTGTAATAAGCCAGGGCACATCAAGAGGGATTGCCAATGCAAAACAACAAAGAAAAGTGGAAGGCACCGAAGTACCACAAGTCCGATAAGAACAAGAGAGACAAGAAGAAAGGACTCGTAGGTACCTTCGACGACTCAAGTGATGACTCATCAAGCGATTTCAATAATGAGAAGGGTAAGAGCGCCCACATGTGTTTCATGGAACTAGAAGACCCACTCTCCGATGAGAGTGATTCCGACATGGACGACACCAGGTAACAAAGGATGAACTTCGCATAGCTAATGAAGAGCTATTTGCTAAATACCAATCTTTAATGCTTAGATACACTAGCTTAAAGAAATCTAATGTTAACAAGTCATACATTCCATGCATTATCAACAATGAGACCATTGTTGATACTTTAACTCTTGAGAAAGCAAACTTAGCGTCTCAAAATGTCACTTTGAGAGATGAGGTGAATTCCCTCAAATCTCAACTAGAACAAACACATCCTAAGGATATTAGTGATCTAGTTATACGTCACACACAATTGAATTTAGAGAATGATTCTCTTAAAACTCAAGTGCACAAGCTCAAAGCACGGGTGTTCACTTTGGATACCAACATTTCTTCTTTAAAGGAGAAATATGTGCTCATGTCCTCCCGTATTGTGAGATTCAATAAGGGAAAAGGACAATTGGATGATTTGATTGCAAACCAATTTCCGGCAACACATCGTGTTGGTCTTGGATTTGTAAAAGCGAATGCATCAAATGATCGCACCTCCTATAGTGGTGTCACTATAGATTTTGTGAGGCCTTCCTCTGGTGCATCCACAAGTGGTGTCAAAGACACTATATGTAGCAAACCTACCAAGAAAGTCACCACTTCACCTTCTCTTCCTTTTGGCAAGAAACCCACTAAGGGTGGAAACCAAAAGTAAGGCCATGCTTATATGTACACTAACACTCATTCACGTTGGAAATCTCCTACTTCACAAGTGGATAATCATGACACATTTTATGCTCCGCACCCACATACACGTACACAAACACACATGAGAAATACTTATGTACGTGCTCCTATACACCCGTATGCTCATACGCATCATTTTTTCATGTATGCTCATCCTCCACATGTCATGCATGATTCATATGCTTCATATAATATGCATGTTCCCAAGCTACATATCATCCTAGAATGTACAATGCATATCCTCCACCACATCTCTATGCTAGAAATCATGTTCCTACGAAGCATGCACCACATAGAAATCCAACACATATGCATGCAACTAGGAAGAGGACTCCCAAGATTTACACTATTTGGGGTCCTAAGAACACTAGTCTTAATGATAGGAATACTTATGTTGATTCCTATTTTCATGATGTGATTAGAAATAGTAATTATGTTGGGAAGCGGAAGTCCACTTGGACTTGGCTTCCAAAGGGCTAATCCCCTTGGACCCAACAAACATTGGGTACCATAAGCTTATGGTATATTATATAGGTACCCAAGAGAAAGAAGACGAGCAATAAAAGTCAAATTTGCTCTAAAGGAAAAGGATGGATTCTTGATAGTGGTTGCTCCAAACATATGACGGGAGATCCTGCATTGCTCTCTGAAGTGATTAGCATCAAGGATGGTGCAACGGTCACTTTTGGAGGTAATCAAAAGGGAACCATCATTGGAATAGGTATCGTTGGTAATCTTTCTAAACCCTTAATTACTAATGTTTTTCTAGTTAGTGGTTTGTGTCACAATTTCATTTCCTTTTGTCAACTTTGTGACTAAGGTTACAAGGTTAACTTTGGAGAAGGATTGTGTACTATTGTTAATTGTGATTCAAATGTTTTATTTTCCGGTATTAGGCATAAAAATATTTATTATTTGAGCTTGCCTAAAACCGTAGAACATTGCTTAGTTGCTAACACAAGTGAACAACTATTATGGCATCGCCGTTTTGGTCATGTTCACTTCAAGCACTTATATAAGTTAGCTAAGCATGATCTAGTCAAAGGTTTTCCTAAGATTACTTTTAATAAGAAAAGCTTTTGTGATTCATGTCAAAGAGGTAAACTAAGTAAATCTTCATTTAAGCTTAAAGAAGGGATTACTTCTAAGAGGCCCCTAGAACTTCTTAATCTAGATTTATTTGGGCCAACTAGAACCGCTTCTTTAGGTAATGCTCATTATGGATTAGTTGTCGTCGACGAGTTTTCTAGATTTACTTGGGTTTCATTCTTAACTAATAAGAATGAAGCTTCTGAAGAGTTTACCAAATTTGCAAAGAAGATTCAGAATTTAGTAGGATCCACCATTATCACTATCCGTAGTGATCATGGAGGAGAATTTGAGAATGAATCTTTAACTAAGTTTTGTGATGACACCGTGATAACTCATAATTTTTCCTTCCCTTGGGCACCACCACAAAATGGTGTTGTAGAGAGAAAGAATTGGACTATTATTGAGTGTGCACGCACTATGCTCCATGATAGTCATCTTGGACTACAATTTTGGGCAGAAGCGGTGCACACGGCATGTTATGTGCTCAATAAGATCCTAGTGAGACCCCGAACGAACAAAACTTGTTTTGAGTTGTTTTATGATAAAAAGCCTCAAGTAAAATATTTTCGTGTTTTTGGTTCAAAATGTTTTATAAAGAACACAGTTGGTAATTTATACAAATTTGAGCCAAGATCCGATAAAGGAATTTTTGTTGGATATTCCACACGTAGCAAAGCCTACCGGATATACAACAAAACTTCTTCAACGATTGAGGAATCTCTTCATGTATCTTTTTATGAAGATTTTGATTTTCCTCATGTTGATGATGATAATGTAGATACTCTTTGTGATTCTCTTAATAATGTTAAGATTAATGATTCTATTGTTGAGACTAACACTTCTAACGAAATTGTTGAAGTTGTTCCTAGTGATACAGGTTTACCCAAAGCTTACCCGACCGTTCGCAATCATCCCCATAGTCAAATTATTGGAGATATTGGTGTGGGTGTTCGAACGAGATCGAGAATTGAAGAATTCTCTCATTGCACATTTGTCTCTACCATTGAGCCAAAGAACATCCAAGAAGCTTGTGAGGATAGCTCTTGGATAGTGGCAATGGAAGAAGAACTAATGCAATTCGAGAGAAACGAAGTTTGGAAACTCGTACCTCTTCCAAGTGGTCACCAAGTCATTGGGACCAAAAGGATCTTCAAGAACAAGACGGATGAAAAAGAGGTAATCACACGGAACAAAGCAAGGTTAGTTGCTCAAGGCTACCTGCAAGAGGACGGTATTGATTTCGAAGAATCTTTTGCCCCCGTAGCTAGATTAGAAGCTATTAGGTTGCTTTTATCGTTTGCTTCCCATAAGAATTTTAAACTATTTCAAATGGATGTTAAAAGTGCATTTTAAATGGGTTTGTCAATGAAGAAGTTTATGTTTCTCAACCTCCCGGTTTTATTCATGAAAAATTTCCAAATCATGTTTTCAAACTTAAGAAAGCGTTGTATGGGTTGAGACAAGCTCCTAGAGCTTGGTATGATCGACTTAAGACATTTCTTTTGAATTTAGGTTTTAAAATGGGAGAAGTTGATTCTACACTCTTCATTAAAGATTATGAAAATGACATTATTTTGATTCAAGTTTATGTAGACGATATTATGTTCGGTTCTACTAACGTTAATCTTTGTCAAGAATTTTCCAAGTCTATGAAGGATGAGTCTGAGATGAGCCACATGGGAGAGCTCACCTACTTCCTTGGATTGTAAATTCGACAAATGGAGAATGGCACATTCATACATCAGACAAAGTACACCGGGGAGCTTATTAAGTGATTCGGGATGGAATCGTCTTCGAGCAAACGGACTCCCATGAGTACTACTACTCATCTACACAAGAATGAAAGCGGAAAAGATGTAAACGTTCGTCTATATCGAGGTATGATCGGTAGCTTACTTTACTTAACCGCTAGTAGGCCCGATATCATGTTTTCCGTTTGCCTTTGTGCTAGATATCAAGCTAGACCTAAGGAGTCACACTTGATTGCGGTTAAACGAATATTTTGTTATCTCAATCAATCTCTAGACTATGGGTTACTTTACCCTAAATCTAGCACATATGAGTTAAACTCATATAGTGATGCCGACTTTGTCGGATGCAAGTCCGACAGGAAAAGTACTAGTGGCACTTGCCATTTCTTAGGAAATTCCTTAGTTTCTTGGTTTTCTAAGAAACCGAATTTGGTGTCGTTGTCCACGACTGAAGCGGAATATATTGCCGCGGGTCTTGCATGTGCACAAGTTCTTTGGATGAGACACACTCTTATGGACTATGGTGTCAACTGTGATACTTGCTCGATCATGGTTGATAACCAAAGTGCCATATGTCTTTCCAAGAATCCGGTACACCACTCCCCTACCAAACACATAGACGTGAGACACCATTTTATAAATGATCATGTAGCTAAGAAGGACATCATCTTAGAGTACATTGAAACCCAAAAACAAATTGCTGATATCTTCACTAAACCTCTTAAAGAAGATTCATTTGTGAGGTTACGTGGAGAATTGGGAATTATGGGTGAATCTGAAATCTAGAAGCTCAAACATTCATGTTATAACTCTTTTTGAGCTCATACCATTTTGTTGCCTATCTTCATGTGCTTTATTATATATATGTGTTTAAGAAAGGAAATTGTGATTTAATTGATTTCATGAGTTTTTGAGATTGATTGTAGTGATTTGTGTTTCAATGGATTTATTGTTTTTACATTGTTTTTTACGATGTATTTGTGATTAGAGTATTGGTCCTAGGGTGAGTTTTCTTATTCTCTGGAATTCTATCTCACTGTGCATTTTTGGACCAGGACAGACGACTGTCTTTCCTTCGACAGTCGACTACCTACTCTATCTCATCAGTTTGAGAATCTGTATCTTTCGCACAACCGACTGATGACTGTTTTCCAGTCGACTGTTATGTTAACAGGTGACTGTAATGTAGTCATCAGGCGACTGTTCTCTCTATCAACTTTTCTTCTAAGCTCTCAGTATTTTTGATGAACTGTATGGTTTCTCGACCAGTCAACTGTTGCGTAACTTACAGTCGACTGTCCTACGGACATGCGACTGCATGTTACTTGCCAGTAGACTGCCGATCTTTCTGAGCTTTATTGTTATCACTTCATCCAGTCGACTGACTTCTGTTCATCAGTCGACTGTCAACTGTTCGTGACGGTTCATGTACTTTGATCTGAGCCGTCGATTCATTGATCCAACGGACCAGATTATTTCCCCAACGTTTATATTCGACGAATCCGTTCATTTCCCCACGTCGACTCTCTCTCCTCCGATTGAACCGCTTCATCATCCCGCTCGTTTTCTCAGCCGTTGCCGTCGATCTCCGCATCCCCGCTCGTCGATTGCTTCGTCGTTGAGTCTTCGCATTATTTTTTCTTGTGGTTAGACTCTCTCTCTAGCCCTTCGTTCGATTTGTGTCTTTCGATCACTTCGACTGTCGTTTTTCTCTCTTTCTTGATTCCATGGCACCCAAGGGTAAGGGAAAAGAGAAAATTGTTGCTCCTAAACAACCTAGGGCACCCAAGAAACCTATAGCCAAGAAGAAGAAACCCTACAAAGTCTGAACCAAGCATGTCGAGTCTCATGTGCTTTCTTCTTCACAGGGATATTCTCCTTCTGCTTTTTCTTCCGATGCTCAGCCACTGATTCACCGTCAGCGGAAGCCCATTAGTGTTAACATCAATGAGCCTACTGTTGCTGCTTCCCATCAGTCTGCTTCGAGCTCTGGAGAAGCACCTCCTGTTGTACCCCCTTCTGATCCCCTAGTTTTCGTTTGCCGAGACGATCTCTGCTTGGAAAAATTTCACTCTCTTCTAGGGATCATGCTTCTTAGGGAGCGGTACATTGCCTTTCCAGCCTTTACTGCTGAGAGACTCTCTGACATTCTATTTGCTACTCACCTAGCCGACCCTTTTCGCTTCTCTCAGAGCGAGTCCCCCAGAGCCTATCCATTTTTGGTGAAACTCTTCTATGCGAACCGGGTTCACGATGAGTATTCCTCTACCGGCATCCTCGATACCGTCGTCCAGGGAACCCACATTCAGATCTCTCGCTCACTCTTAGGGACTATTCTTAGGATTCCCTCTGTTGGTTCCCTTCCCTCTGATATTTGCATCTCTGATATTGACGACCTTGACCAGTCTGTCCTCCGGGATATGTTTCGAGATGTACCTTTGGCTCTTGATTCGGGTGTCAGATCATCTATGTTTTCTGCGAGAGGTTGGGCAGTTCACCTATTGGTGAAGTCCAACATCCTGCCGAGGTATGGATCATCTGATCAACCGTCTGAGGATATCCTGAAGTTTATGTATGCTATCTTCTCTGGGATGCCCGTGAACTGGGCCGGTGTCCTCCTTGATATAGGATGGACAAGGTTGAGTTTACGACCTCCTCGTCTCACATTCCTTACGGTGGTCTTCTGACTATTGTCTTCCGTCATTTTGGTGTCGATTTGACTCGTTACAGGCCCATGCCCTTTGGTCCTCTCCTCGATGCATCTGCGAAGTTGAAATCTTCTTCGGCTTTGCAGACTGCCTCGAAGAAGAGGAAATCTACTTCAGCTCCGTCCTCATCCACTCATCCTCCAGCTGACCTGCCTTCCTCCTCTGCTCCACCATCTCGTGACATTCTTTTGGAGATGGTCTCTGGACTTTACAGATTATTGTCTCTCTCTTTCCTCCATCAGGGAATACCCTTCCCTGAGGATCTGAGACAGTTTGTTCTCCAGCTTCATGTGACTCCTCAGCCCACTGATGTCGTTGAGCATCCTGGTGTAGCTTCTACTCAGGATGTTGTTGTTGTTGCTGCTATTGCTCCTTCTCACCCTCCTCCAGAGGATACACCTGCTGTCTTAGAGCCTGCTTCTTCTTCTGCAGCCTTTGGAGACGCTCACTCTTAGATAGGTGTTTGAGTGGTGTTCGTTTGTTGATGGTTGTATTCTGTGTCTGATGGATGTTGTTGATATTGACTTTATATATGTATGGTGATGTACTTCGATGGTGTCATGATGATGTATTTTTTTCTTGATCATGATGTATCTATTTGTTATGGACATGTAGATGTCCATCCGTTGATGTACTCATCGTTTATATATATATCTATATATGATGTTGCTGTTTATCTTGTGTCACACCTTGCTATATTGCTTATCTTATCTGTGTGATGAATGTTATGTAGTCCCCATGTATGCTATACTCTCTCTGATATGCTTTTGAGACAATATGTGAATTTGATATTCGATTTTCCATGCTATCTCTAGTATGATGCATTTGTGAAATCACTTTTGAAACTATTTTTGAGTGTTCATCTAAAATGTTGATATTGGACTTCAATTCCAATACTCACATGTGTTTATGATGTGATTTTATGATTTTTGATTTTATATATCTTTATACTACTTGATTGTTGTTAGTTCGTATTTAGCACAGTTATTGTTGTTGTTATTTGCTCCCACCTTTTTGGATAATGCCATAGGGGGAGAGAAATATACATACAAGATTCATAATGAATGTGCTAAGTATGTTTTAGCACTTGAATCTAAGATTACAATGAATAGGGATTTTAATTCCTAAATTTTTTGAATCATTACTCATTTGCTTCAATTGATATGTAGATGCCCAAATATTTGTTGACTAACTTGATTGGCATCTATGTAGGGGGAGTAATTTTTCATTGCGCATAATTATTTATCTTTTTGTTTATGTTTGTTTGTCATCGTCAAAAAGGGGGAAAATGTTGAGTATTTGACTTCTCCCTACTTGGTGTTAATGATGAGCAAACATAAATACTTGTGACTAATCCCCTATTTTACAGTTAATCCATTGCCTAAGCTATTTATGAAGATCTACTAGCAATGGATGACTCACAAACTTCATTGAAGGCAAATGACGTGAATTAGTTGATCGTAGATTATGATTGAAGCTCCGTGAAGACTTCAAGCTCATACGATGGAAAGAAGAGAATATTCGTCAATGTACATTTTCTTTTATCTCTTCTAGTATGTAGCTTAGAAGTAGAACTTTGATGGAGCACTCGCACATATCTACATTCAGTCATAGGACTTCATTAAATCAATTGTCATTTGATCCCAATTCATCTCTTTTGTGTTTGTGCTAGGATTGTTTATAGCAGTCGACTGCAGAACAGCTTACAGTCGCTTGCCTCAAAACAGTCGACTGTGTTTTGTTTTACAGTCGCCTGTTATACACAGACTATTACAATACTGTTTTGGGCCCTATCTGATTATCTCGCACAGGCTACTGATAAACGATTCACAGGCGCCTGTCTAAGTGACAGTCGACTGTGTTTTGTAAATCAGTCGCCTGTCTATCCTTTGCCCAAACTCTGTTTGATCTGACTCTTACGGCCAGTCGATTAATGCTGTATATACAGTCGACTGTCTCTTGGATCAGTCGACTGTGTATGCTGCAACAGTCATCTGTCTGTGAGTCATTTCTTTGACTCAACTCTCTGGAAATTTATCAGGCTTTTGACAGTCGTGTGTTTAAGGATTTACAGTCGCCTGTTCTGATTAACGGTCGACTGTGTTCCTTGCATCAGTCGTCTATCCTATTACTTGTGAGATTTCCAGTATTTGTGTAACTTACCCATCTCTCGGCCAGTCGCCTGTCGAAGAAATTACAGTCGCCTGTTGGTTTAACAGTCGACTGTCTTTGCTTCATCAGTCGACTGTCCACGTGGTAAGTTACCGTTATGAATTCTCACCTACCCTTGCTGACTATGCAACAGTCGACTGTGGATTGTTCAACAGTCGCCGGTCGCGAGTTCAGATTATATCCTTTGAGATTTTTCTCACGGATTCCAATTGGGTTTTTACCTAAACTGTTTTGTGGATGTGAGAAAACTATAAATAGAGCTTTTACTGTTCCATTGGAAAGTTAACTCATTCATTGCAAAATCTCTCAAGCTTTCATTTTTCCAAAGATCAAAGCTCTCAAATCCAAAGCCCTAAGTATTTCCAAATCTTGTTCTCTTGATCTCCAACCTAGAACCAACGAGTGATCTTCTAGGCAATTGGTGCAGTCAAGAGAAAGGGCTTCTCCTCTCTTCCAAGAGAGTTCTTCAACACACATCACACTCCACCTTCAAGTTCTACTTCAAGGCATAAGTGAATGTAAGTGTTGTTTTCATTATTTCATAACTTTTGTTATTTGAGTTGTGCTCTCGGTTGTGAGAGTGGTTTGCTTGCTCCCAAGTTGTGGGAGTCAGGGACATCGATTGTATTCGATTGCACTTGTAAGGTTGCTACAAGTGAGCTTTAAGGAAACCTCAAGTTAGGGTTCTAACTTGAGTATCCGGTGATATACGGGTGGTAGGAATGTAGGATTACCGGGAACAAGTCGGGAGTTGACTTGGGTAATCCAAACCCTTGAAACATGTTTGTGTTTGCAATTTTTTCTTATTTGGGTTTAATTCTATTGCCGCATTATTTGTTGGATTGCAATTTATTTGGCGTAAATTCCTTTTAAATTTGCATAAACACTATTCAACCCCCCTTCTAGTGTTTTCCCCATAGACATGGTCCTTACAATTGGTATCAGAGCGCAAGGTTATATCTATGGCATCCAACAACAACAACGTTCCTCCGTCGCCTTCGTACAACAATCACGATGGTGATGGAGCGTCCACACTTTTCGAAGGTCAATCTACGGTACGTCCTCCACATTTCAGTGGTACTAATTTTGGCTATTGGAAGTGTTGGATGGAGACATTCCTTAGGAGTGCTTCACTTTGGAGAACTCTCCACAAGGAGTACGTCGAGCCCACCGAAGAGGATTTCGAGAAATGGACGATTTCCGAGAAGTCCGCTGAAGTCAACAATGCTAAAGCAATGAACGCTCTTCATTGTGTGTTGGACCCGAATGAGTTCAACAAGATATGCACATGTAAGAGTGCATATCAAATTTGGAACCATCTCATCGTTACCCACGAGGGAACGAACAAGGTAAAGCTTTCAAAGTTATATGTTGCCGTGCAAAACTCCGATTTGTTTCATATGCAGGATAATGAGAGCATTTCATCGATGTAAGGACGCTTTACCGACATCACGAATGAATTGGAAGACCTTGGGCAAATCTACACCGAACCTGAAAAGGTAATGAAGATCATCATGGGGATGCCCTCCAAATGGGAAAGAAGAGCAATCGCCATCAAGGAGGTCAATGAATTGAAGAACTACACCGTGGTGAATCTTATCGGGACTCTCATGGCTTATGAGGTAAGACGAGAGAACCGATTAAAGATTAGAGCAATGATGAATCCTTCGGAGGCCAAGAAGAAAGCCTTGGCATTCAACGCCAATTCATCATCCTCCGATAGTGAGGAATCTGAGAATGAGATGGATTTGGGTGAAATGGCCCAAATGGGGAAGAAGTTCCAACGCTTCTTCCGAAAAGGTAAATTTTCCTCAAACAAACGTTTTGAGTCTACTAATGCTACTTCCTCTCTTTGCTATAAGTGTAATAAGCCAGGGCACATCAAGAGGGATTGCCCAATGCTAAACAACAAAGAGAAGTGGAAGGCACCGAAGTACCACAAGTCCGATAAGAACAAGAGAGATAAGAAGAAAGGACTCGTATGTACCTTTGACGACTCAAGTGATGACTCATCAAGCGATTCCGATGATGAGAAGGGTGAGAGCGCCCACATGTGTTTCATGGAACTAGAAGACCCACTCTCCGATGAGAGTGATTCCGACATGGAGGACACCGAGGTAACAATGGATGAACTTTGCATAGCTAATGAAGAGCTATTTGCTAAATACCAATCTTTAATGCTTAGATACACTAGCTTAAAGAAATCTAATGTTAGCAAGTCATCCATTCCATGCATTATCAACAACGACACCAATGTTGATACTTTAACTCTTGAGAAAGCAAACTTAGCTTCTCAAAATGTCACTTTGAGAGATGAGGTGAATTCCCTCAAATCTCAACTAGATCAAACACATCCTAAGAATAATAGTGATCTAGTTACACGTCACACACAATTGAGTTTAGAGAATGATTCTCTTAAAACTCAAGTGCACGAGCTCAAAGCACGGGTGTCCACCTTGGATACCAATATTTCTTCTTTAAAGGAGAAATATGAGCTCATGTCCTCCCGTATTGTGAGATTCAATAAGGGAAAAGGACAATTGGATGATTTGCTTGTAAACCAATTTCCGGCCACACATCGTGTTGGTCTTGGATTTGTAAAAGCGAATGCATCAAATGATTGCACCTCCTATAGTGGTTTTTAGTTTAGGGTTCAATCAGATATTGTGGGGGTTTCTATGAGTTTCGGGGAATCAACCTTAACCGGAGTTTGTCATAGAATGGAAGTCGTGTCTGAACGGAGAACTCCTCAGCGTCAAATCTGGTCCACGCACGATCTCCCCGAAGTTGAAACTTGCGACGAAGGCCTACGACGTGTCGTAACGTCGTAGACGGCAAATCCACGAAGTAGCACACCCAAGTGGGGCCCACAGCAGTGCTAGGGGTCAATGGGGGACCCACAACACCTATGGAGGACTTGGGGGGCCCACCACAGGAGTTGGTGTGGAAGAATCCAAGTTGCGACGAATGGCCGTCGATCGGACACGGTTGGTGCGGGGGTTTCTCTCGGTCAGACCGAGAGAAACTCTCGGTCGGGTGAGATGCAGCGCAGCGGAGGCGGCCTTGGTGCGGTGCGAGGGATTCCCTCGGTCAGACCGAGCGGATCTCTCGGTCGGTGCGGCGGGGTGCGGGCGTGCAGCGCTTGGGAGCGATGTGGAGCGGCTCTCGGTCGGTGCGGGCGAAGGCTTCGGTCGGGCACTGAGGCGGGGGTTGCAACGGTGCAGGGTGCGGAGCGGAGCGGGGTGCAGAGCGGGCCTTCGGTTAGACCGACGGGGCAGGTCGGTCAGGCGCTTGGCGATGCGGGCGATGGTGCAGCGGTGCGGGCGAAGCGGCAGTGCGGGGAAATCTCTCGGTCAGACCGAGAGATGGCCTCGGTCGGAGCGGGCGACTGCGGGGGGGGGGGGGGGGGGGGGGGGGGGGGGGGGGGGCTTGCAGTGGATGTGCTGCATGTGGGCGATGCGCAGCGGAGCGCCGGTCGTGCACGGGAAATGCGGGGGGTGGCGGTCGGTCGTGCACGGGGGCGGCTGTCGCAACGTTGCGACGAACTTTGGGAAGGTGTTTTTGACGGCTAGGGTTGAGTGGCTGCGAAAATAACCTAGCCTAGGGTTTATTTAAATAGATTAGAGCAAGGGTTAGGTCTAGGGTTTAAGAAAAAGTAATTAAAATATTTAAAATAATTAATTTAAAACAAATTTACTCTCCTCTCCCTCACACAAGTTGTGTGCGGCCAAAAATTTTGAAATTTGGTCAGAAAATTATTTAATACGTTATTAAAATATAGGAATTTTATTATAATTAAAACACTTATAAAAATAGGTTTTAAAATTATTTAAAACTTACTTAAAAATGGAAAATAGGTCAAATTAAGCCTAAAAATTGTAAAATAATTATGGGGTGATCGAGACGATGAATGAAAGAGAGTGAAGAAGACGGATCTAAATTTCGACGTCGAGAGACGAAACTAAAAATAGAAACGTCTCACGTCAACACAGAAAGTCGCGACGTCACATCAAATAAGATAGTATCGCCGAATAACGACTCGAGATATGTCGTTCCAAAGTTGTTCCACAATCTAATACTCTCAGAGACGATCACGACGAGATATCACACAATAATGTTCAAAATCAAATAGAGTCTAAAATAAACACGTGCACGATCATGAACACGTGCACAAAGAAAGTATGATCGGAAACCGACCGTTACATCCTCCCCAACTTAGAAATGATTCCGTCCTCGGAATCAACATCAAGCATCGCTGGGGAAAAGATGCGGGAAGCTTTCTCTCATATCATCCTCACGCTCCCAGGTGGACTCTCCAGGTGATCCGTGACGCCACATCACTCTCACCAGGTCAACTATCTTATTCCTCAACTGCTTCTGTCGACGGTCCAAGATCTGCACAGGCTGCTGGTCATATGTCAGGTCCGAGTGAACCGTAACCTCTGAGAAATGAACCGTGTGCGACGGATCACTGACGTTCCGACGTAGCTGTGATACATGGAATACGTCGTGAACACCCTCCAAAGATGGTGGTAGAGCAAGGCGATAGGCCACTGCTCCCACACGCTCAAGCACATCAAATGGCCCAATCTACCTCGGACTTAGCTTTCCCTTCTTCCTAAAACGAATAACTCCGCGGTTCGGAGAAATCTTCAGGAAGACGTGATCTCCAGGCTGAAACTCCAAGGGTCTCCTCTTGGCATCTGCCCAATGCTTGAAGTGATCCTGTGCAACTCTAAGTTTCTCTCTGATGTCTCTCACGACATCTATAGCTTCCACTATCATCTCTGGACCCAACAGCTCCCGATCTCCGATGTCATCCCAGCTCAGTGGCGATCGACACTTCCTTCCATATAAGGCAGCAAACGGCGCCATGCCAATGCTCGCCTCGTAGCTGTAGTTATATGAGAACTCCACCAAGTGAAGATGGTCCTCCCATGATCCCTTCAAATCGAGCGTACAAGCTCGCAACATATCCTCCAGAATCTGAATAGTCCTCTCAGACTGGCCATCAGTCTACGGATGGTACGCCGTGCTGAAACTCAGACTCGTACCCAAATTCTCCTGCAGACTCCTCCAGAACTGAGATGTGAACCTCGTGTCTCGGTCAGACACAATGCTCACGGGGACTCCATGTAGGCGTACAATCTCCTGCACGTACACGGTCTACGTCACAACCAACTCAAAGAGAAAATTAAAAGAGAAGTAAAAAGAAATTTTACCTCCAAATACTTCCTCGCCAAAGCTTCCGTAGACTGGCCCACTCGGAAAGGGATAAAGTGCACAGACTTGGTCAACCGATCTACGATCACCCAAACTGCGTCGTTCTGCCTCGGGGTCCGAGGTAAACCAATCACGAAGTCCATCGTAATATGTTGCCACTTCCACTCCGGAATAGGAAGCGGTTGCAGTAACCCAGCAGCACGATGGTGCTCAACCTTCACCTGTTGGCATATCAAACACTTGGTAACGCTCCGTGCCACGCTCCTCTTCATGCCAATCCACCAATAGTTCAGACGGAGGTCCTTATACATCTTGGTGCCTCTAGGATGTATAGAATATGGCGAGCTATGAGCCTCGCTCAACAGCTCCTCACGAACATCACCTGCAGGTACACAAAGTCTGCTGCCGTACCGCAGCGAACCATCCTCGTGAATCACGAACTCCGTCCGTAGTCCAGCTTCAACCTGCCTCCTGATCCTCTGCAGCTTCAGATCTCCTACATGTGCTGCCTTGATCTGATCCACGATCGTGGACTGAATCTGCAAATTCATAAATGAATGAACTACACCAGGTAGGACAACCTCCGAATCCATCTCTCTCAGCTCCTGCTGAATCCTCCAGTCGGCAGTATGCATCATCACAGTAGAAAGTCTACTCAAGGCATCCGGCACTACGTTCACCTTCCCCGGATGATACTGCAAATCAATCTCGTAGTCAGCCATGAGCTCTAACCATCGCCTCTGACGCATGTTGAGCTTCTTCTGCGTAAAGATGTACTTCAAGCTCTTGTGATCGGTGAAAATCTTCACACACTCTCCTAGCAAGAAGTGCCTCCAAATCTTCAGTGCAAAAATCACTGCTGCCAACTCCAGATCGTGCGTCAGGTAGTTCTTCTCATGAGTCCTCAACTGACGAGAAGCATACTCGACCACGTGGCCATGCTGATGCAAGACACATCCTAGGCCCTTCCCTAATGCATCATAATAAACTTCGAAGCCTCCGCTTCGATCCAGTACTGCCAACACCGATGCTGTGGTCAACCTCGCCTTCAAGATACTGAAGGCCTCCTCATAAGCATCTGACCAAAGAAACTCCACGTCTTTCCTCGTCAGCTTCGTCATCGGCTCTGCAATCTTCGAGAAATCCTTGATGAACCGTCGATAATAGCCTGCTAAACCAAGGAAGCTCCTGATGTCTGACGCTGACTGCGGAGTCGACCAATCTCTGACTGCTCTGACCTTCTCCGGATCGACAGATATGCCATCACCGGACACCACGTGTCCCAGGAATGCGACTTTGTCTAGCCAGAACTCGCACTTGCTATACTTGGCATAAAGCTTGTGTCGCCTCAGCGTCTCCAGCACTGTCCTCAGATGACAGCTGTGCTCCTCCTCAGACTTCGAGAAAATTAGAATGTCGTCAATAAAGATACCGACAAACTTATCCAGGAAGTCGTAGAAAATCAAGTTCATTAAATTCATGAACACAGCTGGAGCATTGGTCACGCCAAACGGCATGACCACGAACTCATAATGCCCATACTTCGTCCGAAAAGCTGTCTTCGGAACATCATCCTTCTTCACCTTCAACTGATGGTACCCGCTCCTCAAGTCCAACTTCGAGAAGACTCTCGAACCTCCCAGCTGATCAAAGATATCGTCGATGCGTGACAGCGGATACTTATTCTTCACGGTGACAGCATTCAATCCTCGATAGTCCACGCACATCCTGCGGGACCCATCCTTCTTCTTCACGTGCAAAACTGGTGCACCCCATGGTGACACACTAGGGTGGATGAAACCCTTCTGCAGTAACTCATCTAACTGCTTCCGCAGCTCCCCGAGCTCAGCGAGAGCCATACGGTACGGTGCCTTCGATATCGGCTGCGCTCCCGGCATAAGATCAATACCAAATTCTAGAGCTCTGTCGGGTGGCAGACCCGAGATATCCTCCAGAAAGACGTCGTCGAAGTCTCTGACGATTGCTGGTCACTCGATCTCCATCTCCATCTGCATGGCTGCAACAATCGGCACCTCCGGCTTGGCCCGATATCTGATGGGCCCAAACGACTCATCTCTGCTGCAGAACTCGAACTCCGGATGGCCTGGAATCTGGAACACCACCGTCTTGCTGTGACACTTGATCGAGGCGTGGAAATCTCCCAACCAATCGATGCCAAGAACGACATCGAAGTGTGGCAGATCGTGGACAATGAAATCTTCGAAGAGCTCGTGTCCACTGACCACTAAAGAAATCGATCGACATCCCAAGTTCACTGTCACCACTCCGTTCCCTGTGGTGATGTCCCAACACTTAGGGAGTGTATGGGTGGGAATGGAGTGCTTTGTTACAAACCTCCGGGATATGATGCACATAGATGCACCGGAGTCGAACAAAGCCAAGGCTGTGTGAGAGGACACTAGAATGTTGCTTAAGATATAAACGACTACGGTCAAACCAAGCTACTCTAACAAATAAATCAAAAAACAACACAAATAATAAGGTCTAAACTATGAAATGAAAGACTAGGATCAAGAGTTACCTGCAATAACTCCATCCAGCTCCTCAGTCTCCACAGCTGTCATGGTGTACGCCGGCCTCTGGGGCTGTGCTGCTCTCTGAAACATCTGCCTCCGTGGCGCCAAAGGTGGTCCACGAACAGCAGGTCCTCTCTGAACTGGAGTAGACGCTCTCATCTGCAGCGGGGCTGGCGCTCCAACTACAGCATGACGAGCTCTCGGACAATCCTTCGCTACATGCGAGGCATCTCCACAAACTAAGCATAGTCCCATCTTCTTTCTGCAGGTGGCCTGAACATGTCCAGGCTTTCCACAGAAGTGGCACGTGCCCTTGCCCTGAATCTGAACTGGTGCTCCAGGCCTATTGAATGGTACCGTCTGAACTGGCCTCATCACCGGCCTAGCAGATGGCCGGTACTGCTCCATAGGACGCTTCCCTTTATCAGCTGGAGGGTCAGGCAAAGGAGCTATGATCTCATGATTCTTTGCAGCATCTAGCACCTCCTTCATAGTCGTGAAACTCGCCAAAGACATAGAAGCCTGAATCTTCGGACGCAGTCCCTGACGAAAGCGATCAGCTTGCTTCTCCTCCTTCCTTACCATATGCAGGGCAAAACGGCTCAGCATCTCAAACTCAGCTTCATACTCCTCGACAGTCATATCCCCCTGCTTCAGATCTATAAACTTGCTCAGCAGCTCCCTCCTAGCAGATTTGGTGAAATACTTGTCCTTGAACATCGATCTAAAGGTCTTCCACCCCACTGGCTTCTCAAGACGCCTCTCCTCGATGTGCCACCAGTTCCTTGCATTCTCCATCAGCTGCATCTTCGTTATCTCCACTCGGGTATCGTCAGGAATCTTCGCAGCAACTAACTTCTCCTCCGTGCTCTGGATCCACTCGTCAGCAGCTAGGGATCCCTCCTTCTCTGAAAATGTCCTCGGCTGGAGCTCGTTGAACTGCTTCACTCCTGGAGCAGCTCGTGGGGCAGGCGGAGGTGGTGGTGGTGCAACTGGAACAGCCTGAGCAGCACGCTGGGACTGCTGAACCAACTGATGCTGAACGTCCAACATCTCTCTCATCACACCCAGAAACTGACGGAAGTCTCCGCCCTGGTCCTCCGGAACTCCATCGCCTGAGTTCCCCGATCGGGTAACACGTCGTCCTGCCATCCTATTAACAGAAAACATAGAGATTAGACTCGTACGATTACTGGATGATAATAAAATGAATTTCAATACTTCTATTGTTCCGCCATTGCAGAAAGAGGGGACCTGCATGGGCCACCACTAAAACCTGTCACGCACCGCTTCCCAAAAAGGACGGAGGCGAAGCGTGACTAAGGCCCGCTTAGGCCGGGGCTGAGAGCCCAGACCCAATACGCGTCTATGGTATTCCAAAACGAAGGAAACAGGTCCCTGCAAGTTAGTACGGAACAACAAAGTACTGAAAAGAGATATCATTTCATTTTATTCCAAACATAACCATCCAAAGTACTGAGAGTCTAAAAACGCCCGAAGGGCTACAACTGCAGAAAAAGAAACTACCGGTGCAAGCACCCAACCTAGACAAGAAAACAACAGGTGCTACACACCCAATCTAAACTGGAACAGAACTCTGGATCAGCAACTAGAGGCCTCTAACTCTGGTCCTCCTCTGGATCGTACTCCGGATCAATGTCCTCCGGCTCTTCGTCTGCTGGCAAGTCCGTCTCGTCGACGTACTCTGGCTCAACACCTGACGTACAGCACCAAAAGAAGGAACTATACGTCAGGTAAGGTCTACAAACAGGGTTAGACCAAACTGCAAGTGTATCAACTTTTAGACAACGATTTACTGGTTGATTAGCATGCTGGGGTTATAAATGAGTAACAAAAAAGAAGTAACGCAGCAGGAAAGTAAAACGTAGCAAGTAGTAGTCGTAGCGTGTGCTACCAACTACGGGACTAACCTACAGGTGTCATGACTAGTCGGGACGTGACGGGACAAAACGAGACAAGACAAGTGAGACACGAAAGGGTTCATGCCTTACGGTTCGAGGGGGATCAGACCCTCTTACCGTGCGCACTCTCAACCCAACCCCAAACCCCAAGGAAGACAAGACAAGACAAACAGTACAAGGGATCACTCGCTCTAGCTTGGCGAGTGCCCTATTGCCCGCAGGCTGTGTATCAGTACAAGGGATCACTCTCTCTGGCTTGGAGAGTGCCCTATTGCCCGCAGGCTGTGAATCAGTACAAGGGATCACTCGGAGAGTGTCCTATTGCCCGTAGGCTGTGCAAGACGGGACGAGACGTGACAAGACGGAAAGGGTTATTCTAGGGTGTTCACACACACGCACACACATGATAGCCCTACGATATCAAAAGTTGTTGTTGTCAGGCTCAGACTTCGTCGTCAAGTCTGAGCCGTCAAGGGTCGTCCCGGACGCTATCATTTCACGTCCGGTTCTATTTGTTCACAGTTATCAGTTCTAACCAACTAAGGCCTAAGCACGGCCAAAAGTGCAAGTGGGATACACTTGCCTGTGATGGCGAGTGTGTCGTCCTCTCGAAGCGTCTCATCCAAGCGTCTCGTCCGCGGAAGTCCGTCTGAAACAGTGCCGTGGCGACGGTGTCAGGTCTCAATTTCATCAAATCCTATTAGGGTTTGTTTCTAGGTTATCGGGACTATCCTATTCGTCAAAAGTCACTTTTTTTATGTTTCAGCCTAATCGATGATCTAATCCTATGTGCACAGTCAACAAAGTCCATTCGTTGATTTTCTAGATTTGTACAACGTTTTACTGGTGCTGGAAAATAAATTTTAGTTCAAATTGTCGATTTTTAGTTTAGGGTTCAATCAGCTATTGTGGGGGTTTCTAAGAGTTTTGGGGAACCAACCTTAACCGGAGTTTGTCGTAGAATGGAAGTCGTGTCTGAACGGAGAACTCCTCAGCGTCAAATCTGGTCCACGCACGATCTCCCCGAAGTTGAAACTTGCGACGAAGGCCTACGATGTGTCGTAACATCGTAGACGGCAAATCCACGAAGTAGCACACCCAAGTGGGGCCCACAGCAGTGCTAGGGGTCAATGGGGGACCCACTACACCTCTGGAGGACTTGGGGGGCCCACCACAGGAGTTGGTGTGGAAGAATCCAAGTTGCGACGAACGGCCGTCGGTCAGACACGGTTGGTGCGGGGGTTTCTCTCGGTCAGACCGAGAGAAACTCTCGGTCGGGCGAGATGCAGCGCAACGGAGGCAGCCTTGGTGCGGTGTGAGGGATTCCCTCGGTCAAACCGAGCGGATCTCTCGGTCGGTGCGGCGGGGTGCGGGCGTGCAGTGCTTGGGAGCGATGCGGAGCGGCTCTCGGTCGGTGCGGGCGAAGGCTTCGGTCGGGCATTGAGGCGGGGGTTGCAACGGTACGGGGTGAGAAGAGAAACGGGGTGCAGAGCGGGCCTTTGGTCAGACCGACGGGGCGGGTCGGTCAGGCGCTTGGCGATGCGGGCGATGGTGCAGCGGTGCGGGCGAAGCGGCAGTGCGGGGAAATCTCTCGGTCAGACCGAGAGATGGCCTCGGTCGGAGTGAGCGACTGCGGGGGGCTTGCAGCGGATGCACTGCAAGCGGGCGATGCGGAGCGGAGCGCCGGTCGTGCACGGGAAATGCGGGGGGCGACGGTCGGTCGTGCACGGGGGCGGCTGTCGCAACGTTGCGACGAACTTTGGGAAGGTGTTTTTGACGGCTAGGGTTGAGTGGCTGCGAAAATAACCTAGCCTAAGGTTTATTTAAATAGATTAGAGCAAGGGTTAGGTCTAGGGTTTAAGAAAAAGTAATTAAAATATTTAAAATAATTAATTTAAAACAAATTTACGCTCCTCTCCCTCACGCAAGTTGTGTACGGCCAAAATTTTTGAAATTTGGTCAGAAAATTATTTAATACGTTATTAAAATATAGGAATTTTATTGTAATTAAAACACTTAAATTAAGCCTAAAAATTGTAAAATAATTATGGGGTGATCGGGATGGCGAATGAAAGAGAGTGAAGAAGACGGATCTAAATTTCGACGTCGAGAGACGAAACTAAAAATAGAAACGTCTCACGTAAACACAGAAAGTCGCGACGTCACATCAAATAAGATAGTATCGCGGAATAACGACTCGAGATATGTCATTCCAAAGTTGTTCCACAATCTAATACTCTCAGAGACGATCATGACGACATATCACACAATAATGTTCAAAATCAAATAGAGTCTAAAATAAACACGTGCATGATCAAGAACACGTGCATAAAGAAAGTACGATCGGAAACCGACCGTTACAGATTCGGGATGGAATCGTCTTCGAGCAAAAGGACTCCCATGAGTACTACTACTCATCTACACAAGGATGAAATCGGAAAAGATGTAGACGTTCATCTATATCGAGGTATGATCGGTAGCTTACTTTACTTACCCGCTAGTAGGCCCAATATCATGTTTTCAGTTTGCCTTTGTGCTAGATATCAAGCTAGACCTAAGGAGTCACACTTGATTGCGGTTAAACGAGTATTTCGTTATCTCAATCAATCAGTAAACTATGGGTTACTTTACCCTAAATCTAGCACATATGAGTTAATATCATATAGTGATGCCGACTTTGCCGAATGCAAGTCTGACAGGAAAAGTACTAGTGGCACTTGCCATTTCTTAGGAAATTCCTTAGTTTCTTGGTTTTATAAGAAACAGAATTCGGTGTCATTGTCCACGACTGAAGCGGAATATATTGCCGCGGGTCTTGCATGTGCACAAGTTCTTTGGATGAGACACACTTTTATGGACTATGGTGTCAACTGTGATACTTGCTTGATCATGGTTGATAACCAAATTGTCATAGGTCTTTCCAAGAATCCGGTACACCACTCCCGTACCAAACACATAGACGTGAGACACCATTTTATAAATGATCATGTAGCTAAGAAGGACATCATCTTAGAGTACATTGAAACCCAAAAACAAATTACTGATATCTTCACTAAACCTATTAAAGAAGATTCATTTGTGAGGTTGCGTGGAGAATTGGGAATTATGGGTGAATCTGAAATCTAGAAGATCAAACATTCATGTTATAACTCTTTTTGAGCTCATATCATTTTGTTGCCTATCTTCATGTGCTTTATTATATATATGTGTTTAAGAAAGGTAATTGTGATTTAATTGATTTCATGAGTTTTTGAGATTGATTGTAGTGATTTGTGTTTCATTGGATTTATTGTTTTTACATTGTTTTTTACGATGTATTTATGATTAGAGTATAGGTCCTAGGGTGAGTGTTCTTATTCTCTGGAATTCTATCTCACTGTGCATTTTTGGACCAGGACAGACGACTGTCTTTCCTTCGACAGTCGACTACCCTACTCTATCTCCTCAATTTGAGAATCTGTATCTTTCGCACAGCCGACTGATGACTATTTTCCAGTCGCCTGTTAACAGTCGACTGTTATGTTAACAGGCGACTGTACTGTAGTCATCAGGTGACTGTTTTCTCTGTCAACTTTTCTTCTAAGCTCTCTGTATTTTTGATGAACTGTATGGTTTCTCGGCCAGTCAACTGTTGCGTAACTTATAGTCGACTGTCCTATGGACATGCGACTGCATGTTACCTGCCAGTCGACTGCCCATCTTTCTGAGCTTTATTGTTATCACTTCATCCAGTCGACTGACTTTTGTTCATCAGTCGACTGTCAACTGTTCGTGACGGTTCATGTGCTTTTATCTGAGCCGTCAATTCATTGATCCAACGGCCCAGATTATTTCCCCAACGTTTATATTCGACGAATCCGTTCATTTCCCCACGTCGACTCTCTCTCCTCCGATTGAACCGCTTCATCTTGCCGCTCGTTTTCTCAGCCGTTGCCGTCGATCTCTGCATCCCCGCTCGTCGATGCTTCGTCGTTGAGTCTTCACATTCTTTTTTCTTGTGGTTAGACTCTCTCTCTCTCTCTGTAGCCCTTCGTTCGATTTGTGTCTTTCGATCACTTCAACTGTCGGTTTTCTCTCTCTCTCTCTCTCTCTCTCTCTCTCTCTCTCTCTCGATTCCATGGCACCCAAGGGTAAGGGAAAAGAGAAAATTGTTGCTCCTAAACAACCTAGGGCACACAAGAAACCTATAGACAAGAAGAAGAAACCCTACAAAGCCCGAACCAAGCATGCCGAGTCTCATGTGCTTTCTTCTTCGCAGGGATATTCTCCTTCTGCTTCTTCTTCCGATGCTCAGCCACTGATTCACCGTCAGCGGAAGCCCATTGGTGTTAACATCAAGGAGCCTACTGTTGTTGCTTCCCATCAGTCTGCTTCGAGCTCTGGAGAAGAACCTTCTGTTGTACCCCCTTCTGATCCCCTAGTTCTCATTTGCCGAGACGATCTCTGCTTGGCAAAATTTCAATCTCTTCTAGGGATCACGCTTCTTAAGGAGCGGTACCTCGCCTTTCCAGACTTTACTGCTGAGAGACTCTCTGACATTCTATCTGCTACTCACCTAGCCGATCTTTTTCGCTTCTCTCAGAGCGAGTCCCCCAGAGCCTATCCATTTTTGGTGAAATTCTTCTATGCGAACAGGGTTCGCGATGAGTATCCCTCTACCAGCATCCTCTCTTCTAGGGTTGCCGAGACGATATCTGCTTGGCAAAATTTCAATCTCTTCTAGGGATCACGCTTCTTAGGGAGCGGTACATCGCCTTTTCAGACTTTACTGCTGAGAGACTCTCTGACATTCTATCTGCTACTCACCTAGCCGATCTTTTTCGCTTCTCTCAGAGCGAGTCCCCCAGAGCCTATCCATTTTTGGTGAAATTCTTCTATGCGAACCGGGTTCACGATGAGTATCCCTCTACCGGCATCCTCGATACCGTCGTACAGGGAACCCCTATTCAGATCTCTCCCTCACTCTTATGGACTATTCTTAGGATTCCCTCTGTTGGTTCCCTTCCCTCTGATATTTGCATCTCCGATATTAATGACCTTGACCAGTCTGTCCTCCGAGATATGTTTCGAGAGGTACCTTTGGCTCTTGATTCGGGTGTCAGATCATCTATGTTTTCTGTGAGAGGTTGGGCAGTTCACCTAGTGGTGAAGTCCAACATCCTGCCGTGGTATGGATCATCTGATCAGCCGTCTCAGGATATCCTGAAGTGTATGTATGCTATCTCCTCTGGCATGCCGTGAACTGGGCCGATGTCCTCCTTGATAGGATGGACAAGGTTGAGTTCACGACCTCCTCGTCTCACATTCCTTACGGTGGTCTTCTGACTCTTATCTTCCGTCATTTTGGTGTCGATTTGACTCGTTACGAGCCCATGCCCTTTGGTCCTCTCCTCGATGCATCTGCAAAGTCGAAATCTTCTTCGGCTCTGCAGACTGCCTCGAAGAAGAGGAAATATACTTCAGCTCCGTCCTCAACCACTGTTCCTCCAGCTGACCTGACTTCCTCCTCTGCTCCACCATCTCGTGACATTCTTTTGGAGATGGTCTCTGGACTTTACAGATTGGTGTCTCTCTCTTTCCTCCATCAGGGAATACCCTTCCCTGAGGATCTAAGACAGTTTGTTCCCCAGCTTCATGTGCTTCCTCAGCCCACTGATGTCGTTGAGCATCCTGGTGTAGCTTCTATTCAGGATGTTGCTGCTGCTGCTGCTGCTGTTGCTCCTTCTGACCCTCCTCCGGAGAATACACCTGCTGTCACAGAGCCTGCTTCTTCTTCTGCAACCCCTGGAGACGCTCACTCTTAGATATGTGTTTGAGTGGTGTTTGTTTGTTGATGGTTGTATCCTGTGTCTGATGGATGTTGTTGATATTGAATTTATATATGTATGGTGATGTACTTCGATGTTGTCATGATGATGTATTTTTTCTTAATCATGATGTATCTTTTTGTTATGGACATGTAGATGTCCATCCGTTGATGTACTCATCGTTTATATATATCTATATATGATGTTGCTGTTTATCTTGTGTCACACCTTGCTATACTGCTTATCTTATCTGTGTGATTAATGTTATGTTGTCTCCATGTATGCTATACTCTCTCTGATATGCTTTTGAGACAATATATGAATTTGATATTCGATTTTCCATGCTATCTCTGGTATGATGCATTTGTGAAATCACTTTTGAAACTATTTTTGAGTGTTCATCTAAAATGTTGATATTAGACTTCAATTCCATTACTCACATGTGTTTATGATGTGATTTTATGAGTTTTGATTCTATATATCTTTATACTCCTTGATTGTTGTTAGTTTGTATTTAGCACTGTTATTGGTGTTGTTATTTGCTCCCACCTTTTTGGATAATGCCATAGGGGGAGAGAAATATACATACAAGATTCATAATGAATGTGCTAAGTATGTTCTAACACTTGAATCTAAGATTGATGTTTCCTTAGATTCAGGGAGAGTAAGATTACAATGAATATGGATTTTAATTCCCAGATTTTTTGTATCTATTACTCATTTGCTTCAATTGATATGTAGATGCCCAAATATTTGTTGACTAACTTGATTGGCTTCTATGTAGGGGGAGTAAGTTTTCATTGCGCACAATTATTTATCTTTTTGTTTATGTTTGTTTGTCATCATCAAAAAGGGGGAGAATGTTAAGTATTAGACTTCTCCCTACTTGGTGTTAATGATGAGCAAACATAAGTACTTGTGACTAATCCCCTATTTTGCAGCTAATCCATTGCCTAAGCTATTTATGAAGATCTACTAGCAATGGATGACTCACAAACTTCATTGAAGGCAAATGACATAAATTGGTTGATCGTAGATTATGATTGAAGCTCCGTGAAGACTTCAAGCTCATACGATGGAAAGAAGAGAATATTAGTCAATGTAATTTTTCTTTTATCTCTTCTAGTATGTAGCCTAGAAGTAGAACTTTGATGGAGCACTCACACACATCTACATTCAGTCGTAGGACTTCATTAGATCAATTGTCCTTTGATCCCAATTCATCTCTTTTGTGTTTGTGCTAGGATTGTTTATAACAGTCGACTGCTGAACAACTTACAGTCGCATGCCTCAAAACAATCAACTGTGTTTTGTTCTACAGTCGCCTGTTATGCACAGACTATTACAATACTGTTTTGGGCCCTCTCTGATTATCTCGCACAGGCTACTGATGAACGATTCACAGGCACCTGTCCAAGTGACAGTCGACTGTGTTTTGTAAATCAGTCGCCTGTCTATCCTTTGCACCAACTCTGTTTGATCTGACTCTTACGGCCAATCGACTAATGCTGTATATACAGTCGACTGTCTCTTGAATCAGTCGATTGTCTATGCTGCAACAGTCGCCTGTCTATGAGTCATTTCTTTGACTCAACTCTTTGGAAATTTCTCAGGCTTTTGACAGGCGTCTGTTTAAGGATTTACAGTCGCCTGTTCTGATTAACAGTCGACTGTGTTCCTTGCATCAGTCGTCTGTCCTGTTACTTGTGAGATTTTCAGTATTTGTGTAACTTACCCATCTCTCAGCCAGTCGCCTGTCGAAGAAATTATAGTCGCCTGTTGGTTTAACAGTCGACTGTCTTTGCTTCATCAGTCGACTGTCCATGTGGTAAGTTACCGTTATGAATTCTCACTTACCCTTGCTGACTGTGCAACATTCGACTGTGGATTGTTCAACTGTCGACTGTCGCGAGTTCAGATTATATCCGTTGAGATTTTTCTCACGGATTCCAATTGGGTTTTTGCCTAAACTGTTTTGTGGATTTGAGAAAACTATAAATAGAGATTTTACTTTTCCATTGGAAGGTTAACTCATTCATTGCAAAATCTCTCAAGCTTTCATTTTTCCAAAGATCAAAGCTCTCAAATCCAAAGCCCTAAGTATTTTCAAATCTTGTTCTCTTGATCTCCAACCTAGAACCAAAGAGTGATCTTCTAGGCAATTGGTGCAGTCAAGAGAAAGGGCTTCTCCTCTCTTCCAAGAGAGTTCTTCAACACACATCACACTCCACCTTCAAGTTCTACTTCAAGGCATAGGTGACTGTAAGTGTTGTTTTCATTATTTCATAACTTTCGTTATTTGAGTTGTGCTCTCGGTTGTGAGAGTGGTTTGCTTGCTCCCAAGTTGTGGGAGTCAAGGACATCGATTGTATTCAATTGCACTTATAGGGTTGCTACAAGTGGGCTTTAATGAAACCTCAAGTTAGTTTTCTAACTTGAGTATCCAGTGGTATCCGGGTGGTAGGGACGAAGGATTACCGGGAACAAGTCGGGAGTTGACTTGGGTAATCTGAACCCTTGAAACATATTTGTGTTTGTAATTGTTTCTTATTTGGGTTTAATTCTATTTCCGCATTATTTGTTGGATTGCATTTTATTTGGCGTAAATTCCTTTTAAATTTGTATAAACACTATTCAACCCCCTTCTAGTGTTTTCCCCATAGACAGGGTCCTTACACTATTCAGTATACGGCGGTCTTTGTTGTATTCACGTTGTACTTCTTACAACGTACCTCGGCCGAGGATTAACACAATGACCGTACTGAGCCTGTGACACTAACTTCCCTTTAACGGAAGTGACGAATCCCATCTTAGTCATCTACTCGCCTCGTAATCTTCAGGTGCAACCCAACTTAAGATCTTTCAGCAGGCCTAGCCTCGAAGCTAGATCATAGGTCTAAGCTTCACGGTTTACTCACAGGTTCGTACAAGTGACTTCAGGTCATAAGGACCCGCTTACCTATCATCACCCTAGAGTTATTATAGACAGTTTAGTTAAAGTTAACCATTTAACAATTCGAAGTTGGTCGTTCAGTGAACTCATTCTCCAATGAGCACCTGTGTCTCGCCTTCAACTTTACCAAGTTGAATGACTATGAGATCATCATTACCCTGATGTAAGACTAAGACACAATGGTCTATCTGATGTGTCGATATCCAGTTCTCGACACATCTATGACCGCGAACCGTTTAAGACTTACGTTTCTATTCGGTCGCTTACTTACTCATAATCGAGATCTTATCTAGATATGTAAGGACCTAACTATAAGTCTATGGATATTATCTAAGTATATTAATTCAAACAATTTCATACTTAGGATAATGGGTACCATATACAGTATGAACAAGATGTACACTTAGGATAAATCGCCTTATGTGTATATATCCTCCCACATCTCCCACTTGCACTTAGGCTATTTATCTCGGTATCTCATACCGTTATAGCATATCAGTCACTTTGAAATTTATATGACAAACCTAAGAGTGGATTTACTAACGAGAATCTATAATTGTATTTTAATGGATTAATTAATACATCTCTTGATCACACAGGGTTGATCCTTTGAAAAATGATTTGGATCAATTTTTCATTTCCTTGTATAGCTAACAATTAGCTTATACAATCTAGATGTAGGGTCTAACATTTCTATAAGTCAGTCTTAGCTCATTCCAATTTTCTTGTGTCAATATATCAAGTACATACATGACACCCTAAGTCTATATATATATACGATTAAATCAAAACGATTTTGATTTCACCGTTTTATATAGATGATTCATATAAGTTGGAAATCCTTTTTACTTAGTCCGAAAGACCGAAACTAAGTATACGAGCTAGCTCCCACTGACTTTAAGAATTATCTGGTTAAGTACTTCAATTTTATATCAAAATCATATTTAGATTGTATATATGAAGACATAACCATTTTGATAAGTGCTTTAGATGGAATGTACTAGTGTCTGGTTTGGTTTGACGAATGAGTCAAGTCAAGATCGGTTTAAGGAATCTTGACATTGACTCACTCAATCAAACGTCCTACACTGTACTTTTCCCTTAACCACATTTAGTATTAACACTTTAATAACCAAATGCAGTTTATTAAGAATTAATCTTAATATGCGTATAATTATGATCACACACAATTTATACGCTCCTGGAACCTATACTTAACTACTGATTAATTATAACATTAAGTCAGCTCCAAAACATAATTTCCTGAAGCTTCGCATCATAATTCGAGAATTTTCGCAACCCACTCAGAAAGCCACAATCACAGAAAATTTAAGCCAATCTCAATCAAATTTTAATTTCAACAGAAAACGCAATTTCCGAGACATTCATTAAAAACAACGGATTCATAAAGATGAACCGTAATATGTTTATCAAATAAACTTTGAGTGTTGAACACTCAATCATTGTTTTCACTTGGAGGAATGATACATTTTATTCAACTAAAATTTAGTATCAGCTCCTTCTCGATCATGTCTCTCGAAGTCTTTGGACGGCCCCAGCAGCAACGATTGCTCAGATTGCCGACCGTCATCCGCATTTCTCCCAATCTTTGCTTCATTTCAGCCACCTGTATACATTACACAGATGTCTCAGTATCTCATACTATGTGATTGGAAATAATTACGCTTCATTGAGTTTAATTTGTTGTACCTGAGGTAGAGCAATAGTATGCCCCTTCTTCTTCTCTGCAAGATAGATCTCGCAGTTTCTCTTCCAATGGCCAATCTTATGGAAATGGAAGCACTCAAATTTTGACGGAGCCCCTTTGGTCTTTTTCTTCCCTTTCTTCGCCTTTGCAGGTTACGGGACCTGCCTCTTCTTACCCTTGCCTTTCGGCTGGTCGGAAGAAGCAGAGCCAACAACCAATGTAGTCGGCTTCTTCTCAATCTCCTCAAACTGCCTAAGCATATTGAGGAGACCAGGAAGATCCATTTCAAGACTGTTCATTATGAAACCAGTGATGAAAGGCTTAAAGTCAGGGGTTAAAGACTTAAGGATAATGTCCACGGACATCTTATTGTCCAGGACAAATCCTAACTGGGCGGCGTCTTTTACGTACCCGATCATCTTGATGACATGATCTTGTACGGGTCCTGTCTCCATCTTTGTGCCCCAGAGGTTGCTGGTGGCTTCGAACTGGGAAACTCGAGATCGCTTGCCGTATAACTCTTGTGCATTCAGGAGCATACTTTGAACATCCATATGTTCATGCTTCCTCTGCAGTTCGTTACTCATCGGAGCCAGAGTAAGGCACATGGCCTTCTCTACATGCCTCTGGTATAGCTTATAGGCTTCCTTTTCCTCGAAGGTCGAATCATCATCGGGCTTCTCCGGAGCGTCCTCGAACATTACGTATCCAATCCCGGCTAGGGAAAGGAACAACTTAATGTTCCTAAGCCAGTCTTTGTAGTTCGTTCCATCGAGCACGTTCTTCTCTACCATATATCTAAGACCCGAATCCATTCTGCAATTTTATAGATACTTTAGTCAGTATATGTTCATTGTATAGTTTTAATGGTTTTTAATAAAACTATATTCTCCCACTAAATTTATTAAAGCCATAATAATAAACAATTTATTATGAAATAACATTTGTGAGAGAGGGATCAGACTACCCTGAGTCTGACAACCTTGAGTGTGTCTCAACAAGTTGTCTGACTCTGCAGTCGGTAGACGAACTCGTCGTCAATCATATTAAATATGATTCCCTATCGATTTTACCCCTAGTCATTTGTGATCATGAGTGTGCTCATCTGGATCACAATGGCTAGCCTAGTCAGACCCTTGTTTTCGTGTCTAGCCTGACTTGCCCCGCTGCTCGGTGTATGCACGACACGTCGGTTTGGGTCAGGACTTAGACTACATTCTTGGTTAGACTTACGCCGATGCTCGGTGGATGAGACAACGGTTTTAGTCAGGTCAAGATGTTTATCAAGAAATCGGTTTCTATAAGATTGTCATGTCACGGCTTGAGTGTAGCTCAACAACCATAACACGTTTCTTACAATTGCCAACTCCTAAAACAAGGAGGGCTACGATTTATCTTGAACAAGATTATTATCATATTTGACTTAGGTATAGTCGATGGACTTACACAATCATGATTCGACTCCTTACGGTCCAGCGGACGCGGACATGGAATTGACTAAGCCAGGACCACTCGGCCCCTAGACTAGCTAGGGTGGTCCAGCAAGCTTAGCCAAGCACATTGATCGACATCATGATCTATTGAAGGAGTTTTCATCAGTTCTATGTTCGTCCAACAACTAAATGGCATTTAATTAAAACTAGTTAATCCTTATCAATTAGTGGATCCTAAAATTCGAAATTTTATGGATTGGTTGAACAATTTTTATTAAGTCCTTATCAACTATAAGGTTCATTCGTTCAACGTGCTACCCCAATCTAATTAGGATTTTAGTAAGAAAATTACAACATATTGCAAAAATTGTCTTTTATGAAAATCATCATTTAAACGATTTATTGTAATGATTGACAATAAAAAAGGACTACCCTAATCTGGTATTAGGTTTTGATGTTGTTTTGTTTATCAAACATAGCATGTCATTAGTTTATTAAAATTTCATCTTATAACATATTAATCATTTAATGGCTAACCTAAAAGGGTTCATGAATACATTATTCAACATGTCTATTAAAAGAAAATGAAACAACTAATTTATCCGCATAAATAAAAGTTTCATTTCGTGACATATGATGAGAATTTGCAAGTTAAAATTATCTACATAATTATAAACACACAAATCTAAAAATTAACAATTAAAATTAAAGATCAAAATTTAAAGCTTAAAACATTTTTATCACATAAAACTAGGTTTCATAAAATTATCAAATAATTTTAAAACCTAGGCTTTAAAATTTTAATCAATCATTTCTAAGATTAAAATATCGCATAAATAATCTAGAAACGTATATGTAATTTTAAAAGAAACCCATTTATCATTTCATCTTATGAAAATAAAATATTTCTTTAATATACATATCCATTAAAGCAATTTTAAAACATTTTTAAAATCATTAGAAATTGTTTTAAAAGATTTCAAATAAAGTTTTAAAATTTCCAACCTTTATGCAACTTATGAGAATTAAATTTCCAAAATAAAATATATCCTAAAAGTTACATAAACCTTAAACTTTTAAATGCTCAGAAAAATTATTATATCTCATAGGAAAATTTTAAAAAGCATTTAAAGATTAGAGACCTATTTATATTTATCGCATAAAATTAAATCGGCCCAAAAAAATTTCGTGTTGCAAAAACAATTTTTTAAAACACAAAGCAATTTTTAAACTAATTTTAACATAAAGCTAAGATAGTTCGTAAGTTAAAATTAAGCAATTTAAAGATTTAAAAAACGTCGCTGAAATAGATTTATAACATAACCGTGGCCCTGATACCACTGTAGGGGTTTTGGCGGACCCTCAGAGCTCGGATCTGTGTCCGTCCTAAGTCGGACGGACCACAGGGGCATAAAAACGCAGCGGAATAAAATTACTACTAGCTAAACAATTTAGCTAGGCTCTGAGGGAGCCAGAACCTAGCCCGATCTATGCCAACTTGGGGTGGATCTGACCACCCTAAGAGGGATCTATTCTACAGCGACAAAATTAAATCTACACTAAAAATTGCTTAACCACATACCCGGAATCTTGGCCCTGGAGCAGGCAAGATGTACCGCATCGTCTTCTGATGCTCCTCGTAGCCGTGCCACCTTGACTCGATCCGCTTGAGCCGCCTCGCACCCTCGAACCTATCCGCCCGAGCTGACTTTTGCCTTCGAACCGATCACACGCGGTAGAAAGTTTCACTTGAATAGACCCGCGTCTTAGACGTTTGTATCTGAATCCAAACCCCCTTCGTAGCCTTGCTAGGACTACTCTGGAGAACATGAAGGGGAGAGAGAGAATAGTTAAGTCGCCAATCGAGCTTGCTCTAAAATTCTGGAGCTACTCGATCGAGGACTTGGTGCATCTTTCAACGAAGGGAGTGCACCCCTATTTATATAGGGAGTCGGCACTCCTTCTTTTGTTGCGAGCAATGTGGGACTATTGCTAATTTGAAGAAAATTCAATTAAGCTAATTTAGCTTAATTTGAAGTTAGTGAGCTTTTCGTAAAAGCAAACTTCAACTAATTAATTCTCTTCGCTTATTAAACTTTAGACACCAAACAAGCTATCAATCTGAAGGGCTTCGAATGGTGAACACGTAGGAACCAACGGTGACGAATTTCGACTTCGTTTGACCCCTCAAACAATTGCCCAAAGTTGGGCAAAAATCAACTTTTGTTGCCGTCCTTTTGGGGTTTCAAAAACCCCTAAAAATCACTTAAGTTGTAGGCGCGCCCGCCCAAGGTAGGGAGGGCGGGTCGCCCGCCCGGTGGGCAGCGGGCGTGCGCCCGCTGCAAGTAGCGGGCTCGCTGGCCCGCTGCAGTCAGCAGGCCAAGCCCGCTGCTGCAGCGGGCTGCGCCCGTTTTGCCCTTGCGGACGGGCTTGTTAGCCCAGTGGGTCTAACCTACTTTGCCTTGAACTGTTTTCGCGTTTCTGGTCTCGTTTGAGCTCCGATTTGGATGCGGTTTGAACCTATGTTTAGACCGGGACGATCCCGTCAGCCAGGTAACCCTTTCCAACATATTTGTTCCTACTAAATTTGTTGTAACCAATTTACGACATGTTTAATCTTTGTTTGCATCAGATGCAACATTTGTCCCTATTGCTATTACGACTAATTTTCACAACAAGCTTTGTGAATATTAACTATTCAATATCATCAAATGAATTTCTCTCAATTAATCTTCCTATTACCGAGACAAGAATGCTACTCGGTGTGAGACCATACAGCCTGACCTTACTACATGTTGGGGCTCGGAACCCCTAGACGACGGTCACTACGAGCAGTAGCTGTCGTCCCTGTTTCAGAATCATTATAACATGATCGACCCTTTGACAAAAGCATCATTGGGTTTACTTTGGCTGTGTCAGTGATGAATGCCGTTAGCTGTAGTCCCTTCGTCAAGACTGTGTCCCTCTTGGCCTAGGGTATGGTTTACTGTCAACCCTATTAGACAACATTGGTCAGTATACGGCGGTCTTTGTTGTATTCACGTTGTACTTCTTACAACGTACCCCGGCCGAGGATTAACACAAAGACTGTACTGAGCCTGTGACACTAACTTCCCTTTAACGGAAGTGACGAATCCCATCTTAGTCATCTACTCGCCTCGTAAGCTTCAGGTGCAACCCAACCTAAGATCTTTCAGCAGGCCTAGCCTCGAAGCTAGATCATAGGTCTAAGCTTCACGGTTCACCCACAGGTTCGTACAAGTGACTTCAGGTCATAAGGACCAGCTTACCTATCATCACCCTAGAGTTAGTATAGACAGTTTAGTTAAAGTTAACCATTTAACAACTCTAAGTTGGTTGTTCATTGAACTCATTCTCCAATGAGCACCTGTGTCTCGTCTTCGACTTCACCAAGTCAAATGACTATGAGATCATCATTACCCTGAGGTAAGACTAAGACACAATGGTCTATCCGATGTGTCGATATCCAGTTCTCGACACATCTATGACCACGAACCGTTTAAGACTTACGTTTCTATTCGGTCGCTTACTTACTCATAATCGAGATCTTATCTAGATATGTAAGGACCTAACTATAAGTCTATGCTATCAGAGGAACACGTATGTTCAATCTAGTTAGCAAACTGCGAAGGTTGAAAACTGATCTCAGGAATTGGGCTAAAGAGCATAATGCTAGAAACCCTATTCATCATTGCCGGCTACAGCTTGAGTCTGTTAGAGGCCAGTATGCTATTCACTCATCTTTGGACCTTCAGGAGAAAGAGCGTCGTTTGGCTTGTGAGCTTGCTCACTTTCTGGATTTGGATGAAGAAATGTATCGTCAAAGGAGTAGACAGGATTGGCTTCACCTGGGCGACAGGAATACTAGTTTCTTTTATAATGCCATGAAGGCTAGGCAATGCCGCAACAATTTGAGCCATTTGGTGGATGCGCATGGTGTTCAATGCAAAAGCTATGAGGAAATAAAAACTGAGGCTACCAACTTCTATGAGTGTCTATATAATCAAAACAGCTATTGGAATGTCTTCCCTAAGCTGGTGCCTAAGAAGAAGATAAAACTAGAAACTGCTAAATGGCTAGAAAGAAGTGTGACTGCTGATGAAGTTAAAGGGGCTGTATTCCAGATTGGTGCAACTAAAGCGCCGGGGCCAGATGGTTTCAATGGATTTTTCTTTCAGCACAACTGGAATCTGATAGGCAATGATGTTGTGGCAGCTGTTCAATCTTTCTTCAAATCTGGTTCATTGCTTCGTCAAGTAAATCACACCTTCCTCACCTTGGTTCCTAAAGGCTCTAATGCTTCTTCCTTGGGAGATTACAGGCCGATTGCTTGCTGTAATGTGATTTACAAAATTATTAGCAAGATTATCTGCAACAGACTTCAGCCATTTATTCAGGATTTGGTTTCTCCAAATCAGTCTGCCTTTCTTCAAGGAAGGTTAATTTCTGATTGTGCTCTATTGGCCCATGAGCAAATCAGAGATTTTAGTAATCGTATGGGGTCTAGAGCGTGCCTGAAGCTGGATCTCAGAAAAGCCTTTGATAGTGTGAACAGAGAATTTGTGTACTACATTCTTCATCAGATGGGTTTTGGATGCAAGTTCATTAGCTGGATTAAAGAATGTATTTCCATGGCCTCCTACTCTGTTATGGTGAATGGTTCTCCTGTGGGGTTCTTCAGAGGCAACAGAGGACTTAGGCAAGGTGACCCTATCTCCCCCTATCTTTTTGTGATTGTTATGGAATGCTTCACTCTCCTTCTTGACAAGGCGATCATCTCTGGAAGCATTCAACCAATGAGACGTGTTGGTGCTATTTCTCACCTCCTCTTTGCAGATGATTTATTGGTATTCTGTAGGGCTAATCAGAAATCATTTACGGGTCTTAAAAAATTGCTTGAGGAATTCAAAAACTTCACTGGCCTTGATATAAACTGGAGCAAGAGCATTTCCATGTTTAGCAAGGGAGTACAAAATCGTGGCGATCTGGCTGATTTATTGGGAGCTAAACAAGCAAGCACTATTACAACCTACCTGGGTCTCCCTTTGTCATCCAAATACCCTAAAGCTCAGATGTATAGCAGACTAGTTGATAAATGCAGAAATCGGCTAAGTGGGTGGATCTCATCGTCACTATCTTTGGCAGGACGTATTGAGCTGGTTAGAAGTGTGATTTATGGTATGATTCACTACTGGATTCAGGTATACAAAATTCCCACCAGTGTTTTGCGTTCTTTAACGGCTCTATGCAGGAAATTTATTTGGGGTACTTCTAAAGCTTGGTCTTGGAGCAGCTCTTGCAAGCCTAAGAAGGAGGGAGGAGTCGGACTAAGATTATTGACTGATCTGAATCTTGCGACAGGAGTGAAACTTACCTGGAGGCTCCTCAGGGGCGAGGGACTATGGGCAAGATTTATGCATGACAAATATGGTGACTCGGCCATGTTTTATGGAGCAACGGGTGCGGTGACGCAATCGGGTACGTGGAAGTTTTTACTACACTGTAGAAGTTTTTCGCAGTGTATTATAAAGAGAAAGGTTGGGAATGGTAAGGATACCCTCTTCTGGCATGATAACTGGCTTCCCTGTGGCCCCCTAAAATCTCTTTACAACATCCCGGTTGGTTCAAGTACATTTCGTGTTTCTGACTATTGGAATGGAGCCTCGTGGAAGGATGATCCGGATATACTTATGATAATATCAGTGCTGCAGCAACACAAACTTTCATCTGGAAATGACTCTTGGGAGTGGAACAGCGGCTCAGGTTTTAAGTTCAAGGAGGCGTGGAATGTTGTGCGTGAGAAGTCGGCCATCTTCCCCTTTTCTGAGCTTGTTTGGTATAGGAATTCAATTCCTAAGTACTCTATAACCTTGCTACGTGCCCTTCAGGATAGACTCCCTACCAAGCTTCGCTTGGCACGTTGGTGTCCTCTTGCGTCCACTACGTGTGAGCTTTGCTCGGATGGCTCAGCTGAGTCAATCGAGCATTTATTTTTCTTATGCCCTTACTCTAATTATATCATGCAGAGATCTCTTCTAAAGCTTGGAGTTTCAGGACCCTCCTCTCTCTCCCTCTCTGAGATTGGCACTTATTATCTTGCCAATTTGTGCAAGAAAGGAATGTTTGGTTTGCTGTGTAAAACTGTTTTGTCTGCGGTGGTGTGGCATCTATGGCGTGAACGCTGCAGGCGTGTGTTTGATAATGAAAAGAAATCAAAGATTGCTCTATTTGAAGTTATCTCGCGGGATGTGCGCATTGCTCTCCGCAATTCTGAGGAGTTGGAAGAAGAGGCAGAACCGGCTTTTGCAAACTGGGAGATTATTGACAATGGTTGATTGTCTGGCAATTCATGCTATGTGTCTGTATTCAGCTGAGTTTTTGTGTTATTTTGTGGTTCCTACTTGGTTGGTAGTTTGATTGATCTAGGGTGACGACGCTTGTGTCCTCTCCCCTAGTCACTTTGGCTCACAACCTATAGTTAGGCCACTTTGTACTATATGTTTATATTAATACAAATTCACTCTTACCTTGCAAAAAAAAAAACTATAAGTCTATGGACATTATCTAAGTATATTAATTCAAACGATTTCATACTTAGGATAATGGGTACCATATACAGTATGAACAAGACGTACACTTAGGATAAATTGCCTTATGTGCATATATCCTCCTACATCTCCCACTTGCACGTAGGCTATTTATCTCGGTATCTCATACCGTTATAGCATATCAGTCACTTTGAAATTTATATGACAAACCTAAGAGTGGATTTACTAAAATTGTATTTTAATGAATTAATTAATACATCTGTTGATCACACAGGGTTGATCCTTTGAAAAATGATTTGGATCAATTTTTCCTTTCTTTGTATAGCTAACAATTAGCTTATACAATCTAGATGTAGGGTCTAACATTTCTATAAGTCAGTCTCAGCTCATTCCAACTTTCTTGTGTCAATATGTCAAGTACATACATGACACCCTAAGTCTCTATATATATACGATTAAATCAAAACGATTTTGATTTCACCGTTTTATATAGATGATTCATATAAGTTGGAAATCCTTTTTACTTAGTCCAAAAGACCGGAACTAAGTATACGAGCTAGCTCCCACTGACTTTAAGAATTATCTGGTTAAGTACTTCAATTTTATATCTAAATCATATTTAGATTGTATATATGAAGACATACCCATTTTGATAAGTGCTTTAGATGGAATGTACTAGTGTCTGGTTTGGTTTGACGAATGAGTCAAGTCAAGATCGGTTTAAGGAATCTTGACATTGACTCACTCAATCAAACGTCCTACACTGTACTTTTCCCTTAACCACATTTAATATTAACTCTTTAATAACCAAATGCAGTTTATTAAGAATTAATCTTAATATGCGTATAATTGTGATCGCACACAATTTATATGCTCCTGGAACCTATACTTAACTACCGATTAATTATAACATTAAGTCGGCTCCAAAACATAATTTCCTGAAGCTTCACATCATAATTCGAGAATTTTCGCAACCAACTCAGAAATCCATAATCACAGAAAATTTAAGCCAATCTCAATCAAATTTTAATTTCAACAGAAAACACAATTTCCGAGACATTCATTAAAAACAACGGATTCATAAAGATGAACCGTAATATGTTTATCAAATAAACTTTGAGTGTTGAACACTCAATCATTGTTTTCACTTGGAGGAATGATACATTTTATTCAACTAAAATTTAGTATCAGCTCCTTCTCGATCATGTCTCTCGAAGTCTTTGAACGGCCCCAGCAGCAATGATTGCTCAGATTGCCGACCATCCTCTGCACTTCTCCCAATCTTTGCTTCATTTCAGCCACCTGTATACATTACACAGATGTCTCAGTATCTCATACTATGTGATTGGAAATAATTACTGTTGCGGGGTGGAACTCGCGAACAATGAATTTATATTATGGGGAACTAAGGGCACGGTGGTTATATTGATAAGAGGATTTAAGGTGGCTTTTTTACAAGTGATTAGTGGGGTGAAGAGGCTAAACTTGCCGCCGGGGCAGGCCACGGAGTCAAATCCCGCCGGACGCGGCGGAGGAGGATCGGGCGGCGGGAGCCAAAGGCAGGTATTGACCAAGGGGCGAGCTACCCTGTACAACGAGCAACTCATCTGAAAGGCCGGGTTGGGGTCCAACCCTTAGCCTCTCCGATGCCTAAGTCAGTAACTGGACTTAAAACGGGGGCTGGGCAAGCAGGTCGGACTGAGGGTGTGTCGACCGTACGTGACGAGCTATGGGTGGGAGAATAAAGATATGGACGACCTTTGCTCTCGTGTGTGAATAATGGAATTGAGAGGGAATTTGCCAACCCCTTCACCGTAAGAAGTGAGGGGGTATTTATACCTGATGGGAGACAATTAGGTGGGGCTGATCTGGCATGCTGACTCGACATGCTGAGCTGGCCTGGCTGTCAGCGGAAGCTTCGAAAGAGGAAGTCAGGAGCAGGAGTGTCAGCCTTGCTTTTGTCAGATGGCGCAACGGCCAAGAGCGCTTTTGTCAGGGTGTCATTGCCGAAAGCATTAAATGTCAGGGGGCGCAGCGGCCAGGGGGTGCTTTACCAGGTGGTCAGGCGGTGCTAGTGTCAGTCGTGTCCTTATACTAGGTTGTTTGTCGTGCGTGATGAATCAAGGGTCCGACGGTGCTACCCCCCGCGGCGGGGTTTGTACGGGTCCGCCGGGTCGACCCGTTCGTGGGCTATTCAGCCTGGCCGCGCACCTTTTTGGGTGCGGACCATGGACCGCTGGCTGGGAGGGGTATGTGCGTGTCTCTGTCAGTATCCGAGCGCATTGCCCCAGGTGGGCCGAGCGAGAGAGGTCATATGCCTCGACTGGGAGAGGGGCGAGGCGAGGCGCGCCTATTCCCAGGTAGCCTCGGACCCCCGGGCCGGCTGTCCGTTTGCAAAGGGGTGAGTCAGTGAGGTATATCGGTGGTTCCGGGTGAGAGACGGACTCCTACGATCTTTAGGTCGTAACAATTGCCCCCGGCATTTGAGCGTGAGGCGGGAGCCTGGCTCGGCTCGGGTGACGTAACGCTACCTCCCCTCTAACACGGTTCGGACTTTGGTCCACGCTCAGGAGTGGCGGCGCGGCTCCCGCGGAGTACTGCCTGCTGTCATGGGATCGTGAGATCTCGTCCCGCGTAGGGACAAAGCGAGGAGGGGTGACCCGGCGGTTTGAGGAGGGGTGTTGCCTCTTGAAGGCGTGCCGCTGCATGTGGCGGCCGGGTTGGACCTTGGGGGAACCCGGTTTTATTGAGACGGCCCTGGCTTTCATTGTGAAGCGTTTACCGAACTCGGGTGCTATTTTTGCCTTATTCTAGCCAACCTGTATTTGGGGGTGTCTCTAGCTGTTGTGTGTTTGGGCATAGGGTAAGGAGTTCGCATGGAGGAATATTTTTCATTGGCCTTTACAGGAGATCTTGATGACATCTACAACAATAGGGCAGGTGTGACCAAACATGTGGTCGGGTCAGGCGGTTGTTTTAACTTGTCGCCCGCTGCATCGGGGTGCGAGGGTCCCTGTTTGCGGGGCGGCCTTCCTTCTTATCTACTGACCGCTGCACTCCGTCAGCCTTTCTGTCCGGGGGCGAGCTGACGCGCCATGAGCCGCCGTTTGGGCTCACCGGGATGCAGTCCTGCTGTGACCCCCCTCGGGAGGACTGACACCCCGTTTGTCG
This sequence comes from Scilla litardierei, assembly GCA_030789695.1. Lineage (NCBI taxonomy): Eukaryota > Viridiplantae > Streptophyta > Magnoliopsida > Asparagales > Asparagaceae > Scilla > Scilla litardierei. The sequence continues at coordinate 74,592,879 of CM061130.1, forward strand.
GGCGGACCCCCTTCCCCCTTGCTTCATAGTATTCTGTCTCGCCGTCGCCGTGCTGGATGGTTGCTCGGCCTCTCCGGGGATCCCGTACATTGAGGGGGAACCCTGGAGGGGGCAGAGGACGAGGTGGAGGTGGAGGCGTCGCCCTCCCGGGGGGGAGCCCGGCGGGCCGGCCTTGAGGGGAAGGTCAGGGGCAGGCAGGTGGGTCGTTGGGAGACCCGTTGTGGGTTTCCACCCTCACACCCGGTGGGGATCGGCATGGTGTGGATGCTAATTGGGGTGTGGCGACCCGCCGCTAGTCTTCCGGACCGGCTGTTTCATCTGGTTTAGAGCAGGAGGAAGGCTGGCAAGCGGGGCTTTCCATGTGTAAGGGGAATACCTTATTGGCGATCCGCTTGTAAGGGGAGTATCCTATCAGTGGTCGTCGAGTGGGAGCGGTCACCGGTAGAGGAAGTGAGATCCGTCGGTGGACATCAGCCTCCTCCGTAGTTGGGTGGGGCGTCCGGGGCTTTTTCATACCTGGTGTAAAGGGATGCGATTCCTTCTCATATATATTCTCCTTTTCCCTAAATTCTGAAGGGGGGTATTTATAAAGGAATTCTGCGGAAGGGTTCGCCCTAGATAATGTGAGGGACTGGCACCATTAATGGGCTCTGCCGAATCACACGCTTTGAGAACCGCTTTTGCCTGGCGGCATCTGACGCGGTTCGTCAGCCCTGGCCTCTCGGGGGGCGTGTTGCTGCTGATGGCATGTTTCTCGAGCGTCCTTTCATTTCATCGAGTCGCATCAGGGCGCTGCTTTATCAGGACCAAGCGTATATCCGACAGGCATTGTTTCACTGTTCCTGGTTTGCGACCGGTCCGCCCCGGTTTACGTGCACTTGTCCTCATTCCCAGGTTTGAGTTCTCGAGGATCATGGGCCTAATCGGGGCAGGGGAATCTAGATGTGGTTTGGGTGGCCAGTCCCGGGTAGTTGGCCGATGTGCGGTTCGAACCGGGTAGCCATTATCGAGGTGAGCGTGTCCTTGCCGTGTTGTATCGTTGGTGTTACCTATTTTGTCTTCTTGGGTGGGTACGCTTATTGCCCCCAACATTCCCTTGTCCGAGAGCGCAAGGTCTGGGGGGAAGGGGATGTTGATGGCCGACGTGTTAGCTTCGGGCGGGGCGGGGGATCGCCGGCTCGGATTGGGATGAGACATGCCACCCTATCATGGGTAGGGGCGAACCATAGTGTGGTTGACCCCTCGGTGTCCGTTGCGAGGGAATTTTGCCTCGGGCGGAAGTGGCCAAGCAGAGCAGGCCTTAGCTCACCCCCTTCCCCATTGTCTGAAAGGTGTCGGCGATTTTAGTTTGCGAGGGGTCTCGTTTTGAAGCGTCGGTCCTTCCTAGTATCGGGGGATTTGAACTGCAGGTATGTACTTCCTGGGTGTCCTGAGTTAGTCCAAGGGGAGTGCGACGCTCTGTCCCTCCTTTCCCCGCCATGAGGAGTGGCCCCGTTTCGTGAGCTTGCCCGGCTATGGGCAGGGGGATCGTTTCAAGCTAGAGCATTCTTAGAGAGTTGATGTGACTTTGATAGGGATAATCTTTTTCATTTAAATTTACAGGAACTCTTCTTTGGTTTGTACATGAGGACTTAGATCATTGCAAGTTGGGGGAGTAGATCCGGTCCGAGGGCGGGCTGTGGAGCTGTTCTCGCCTGCTGTGGACTACCTCAGGATTTATGGGTTACCATCTGCGGTGTGGGTCTTCTTATCTTCAGTTGTTCATGGCGCCTCTGTGAGTGCCCTCCCTCCGTGCTGAAGGGTTGCAAGGTCTTTTTGACCGGGTGGATGCGCTAGGGAAGCCGTCTTGATGTGGGGTTTGTCCGGGTGAGCGAACTCCTGACGACCGGGTCGCCTCCACTCCACTCCACTCCCTTGCTTTGTCATCTCCCTCCACGCCTCGCGGTTTGGGTTTGAGGGCGGAATATTGATCTCGATTGTTCGGGGGCGAGCTGACACGTCATGAATCACCTTTTGGATTCATTGGGGATGCAGCCTTGCCGTGGCCCCCGTCGGGAGGTCGAAGACGAGAATGTGTAGACCTGCCAGCCCGGAGGAGCTTTTGCCTTTCCTGCCGGCGGGGAGCGGATGCCTACCTTCCCCCGTCTCATCCGGTTTAGAGCAGACGGAGGAGTGAAAGGTGGATTTCCCTTGTGTAAGGGGAATATCCTATTGACGATCCGTTTGTAAGAGGAATATCCTATCGGAGGTCATGGCGGTGGAGCGATCGTCGCCTGGGGAGGAGGGAACCATTGGTGGCCGGTGACCTCCCTATTGTTTGGGCGAGGCATCTCGGCCCGTTTCCCAGTTGGTGGAGGGTGTCGGGGCCGATTTCTCATACCTTCCAAATCTTTGTCCCTCTCTCTTTCGGGAGGGTGAGTGGCGCCTTTATATGGGGATTTTGTTGACGGTTTTCCCCCGAATTAATGCGATGAGCTGGCATTAATAATGGGCGCCGAAATCACGCCCCTTGGGAACCGCTTTTGCCAGGTGGCGCTTGTGGTGACTTGCCAACCCAAGCCTCTTTTTGGATCGTGTCATTATTGGTGGCGCTTTTCCCGAGCGTCCTTTCGTTTCGTCGAGTCGCATCGGGGGCTGCCTCATCGGGACTTGGCACCCGGTTTGCCCCGGTTTACGTGCCCTTGTCCTCCCCCGGTTCGAGTTTTCAAGGAGCCCGGGTCTATCAGGGCGAGGGGTGTGGCTACGTGGCGAGGTCCATGCCCTTCTCTGGTTTGGGTGGCGAGGGTTGGCCCTGCCCCAGAGGTCTGGAGGGGGAGAGCGGTCGCGTAGCCCGGCCCGTGCCCTTCTCTGGTTTGGGTGGCGAGGGTTGGCCCTACCCCAGAGGTCTGGAGGGGGGGAGCGGGTGCGTAGCCCGGCCCTTGCCTTTCTCTGGTTTGGGTGGCAAGGGTTGGCCCTGCCCCAGAGGTCTGGAGGGGGGAGCGGGTGCGTAGCCCAGCCCGTGCCCTTCTCTGGTTTGGGCGGCGAGGGTTGGCCCTGCCCCAGAGGTCTGGAGGGGGGGAGCGGGCGCGTAGCCCGGCCCGTGCCCTTCTCTGGTTTGGGTGGCGAGGGTTGGCCCTGGCCCAGAGGTCTGAAGGGGGAGCAGGCGTGTATCCCGGCCCGTGCCCTTCTCTGGTTTGGGTGGCGAGGGTTGGCCCTGCCCCATAGGTCTGGAGGGGGGAGCGGGCGCGTAGCCCGGCTCGTGCCCTTCTCTGATTTGGGTGGCGAGGGTTGGTCCTGCCCCAGAGGTCTGGAGGGGGGGAGCGGGCGCATAGCCCGGCCTGTGCCCTTCTCTGGTTTGGGTGGCAAGGGTTGGCCCTGCCCCAGAGGTCTGGAGGGGGGGGGGAGTGGGTGCGTAGCCCGGCCCGTGCCCTTCTCTGGTTTGGGTGGCGAGGGTTGGTCCTGTCCCAGAGGTCTGGAGGGGGGGAGCGGGCGCGTAGCCCATCCCGTGCCCTTCTCTGGTTTGGGTGGCGAGGGTTGGCCCTGCTCTAGAGGTCTGGAGGGGGGAGCGGGCATGTAGCCCGGCCCGTGCCCTTCTCTGGTTTGGGTGGCGAGGGTTGGCCCTGCCCCAGAGGTCTGGAGGGGGGAACGGGCGCGTAGCCCAGCCCGTGCCCTTCTCTGGTTTGGGTGGCGAGGGTTGGCCCTGCCCCAGAGGTCTGGAGGGGGGGAGCAGGCGCGTAGCCCGGCTCGTGCTCTTCTCTGGTTTGGGTGGCGAGGGTTGGTCCTGCCCCAGAGGTCTGGAGGGGGGAGCGGGCGCGTAGCCCAGCTCGTGCCCTTCTCTGGTTTCGGTGGCTAGGGTTGGCCCTGCCCCAGAGCTCTGGAGGGGGGGAACGGGCACGTAGCCCAGCCCGTGCCCTTCTCTGGTTTGGGTGGCTAGGGTTGGCCCTGCCCCAGAGGTCTGGAGGGGGGGAGCGGGAGCGTAACCCGGCCCGTTCCCTTCTCTGTTTTGTGTGGCGAGGGTTGGCCTTGCCCCAGAGGTCTGGAGGGGGGAGCGGGCGCGTAGCCCGGCCCGTGCCCTTCTCTGGTTTGGGTGCCGAGGGTTGGCCCTGCCCCAGAGGTCTGGAGGCGGGGCACGTAGCCCGGCCCGTGCCCTTCTCTGGTTTGGGTGGCGAGGGTTGGCCCTGCCACAGAGGTCTGGAGGGGGGGAGCGGGTGCGTAGCCCGGCCCGTGCCCTTCTCTGGTTTGGGTGGCGAGGGTTGGCCCTGCCCCAGAGGTCTGGAGGGGGGGAGTGTTGAATATTGGACTCCCCGGATTTGGTTTTGGATGATGAGCAAACATAAATAATTCATGAACTAACAATGTGTGAGCGCAGTATTGGAGATCGTCGCCAAATTCACGAGAACAATCAAAGCGACATCTCAAGACTTCTCAAAGCTCGTATTCATTGCCTAAAGCTTCGTTGAAGCTTTTGGACCGTTTTGGAAGTCATGAAGAATTGATCGAAGCTCTCGAAGACCGTTCCTTAAGGTTTTATTTATAGTCTTTTAGCTTCGATCTATAGAATGTTAAGCCTTGAGTATATCTTACATTTCTATCTTCATAACGCTCCTATCTTAGCTCGAGGATCATTGTAGAAGTCCATTCTAACTTCCTCGAAGCATCGCGCTTCGATTCGGACTTCTTGTGCATGTTAGTTGGTTCAAGAAGAAGAACTGACCGACTAGATGGTGATCTAGTCGGTCGGCAAAGCTTCTTGGACCGACTAGTTTGTTTCCTTAATTTCATGCACTTTACTGTTTACAGTTAGTCGGTCTACGTTGACTCACGGACCGACTAGTTTGTGAACTAGTCGGTCAGTGATGCTTCTTTGACCGACTAGTTGAGCTTTACTGTTCATTCTAATTTTCTCCTGAGCTACTGTTTATCGTTAGTCGGTCTAAGAACGTTTGGTGACCGACTAGTTGATAATCTAGTCGGTCAACATTTGTTCTTGGACCGACTAAATCAATTTGTATTCAGACTATTTGTTTTTGATTCTTAGTCGGTCTAAGTTCACTGACCGACCGACTAGTTGTGAAACTAGTCGGTCAGAAAGTCTTCTTGGACCGACTAGATTTCTAGATCTGAAATTCAATCTCTTCACTGTTCTTCACTTATTCGGTCCATGTTATTTGACTGACCGACTAGTTGATGAACTAGTCGGTCAGTGATTGTTCTTTGACCGACTAACTGCTTCAGATTTCTAACCGTTGGGATTTGACCTAACTCGTTTTTATGGGACCCTATAAATACGAAGCTTGGTCATTTCTCTAGGGTTAAGAGCTGCTATTAAGAGATTCATTAAGATTGAAAGAGTTAGAGATTCTCACTCATTTCCAAAGCTCTCTCCCTCACAAGAAATCCATTCTCTCACTTTCTAGATCTAGAATCCATCTTGAGAGAAGTTTGTTCTTGGTGAACCTTTCAAGCTCTAGCTTGATTCAAGTCTCCAAATCACTCCTAGGCACCCATTGCTGGTCATTTCTTTGGTGCTAGGTCTTGGTGACTTCATCTTCCTCAAATCCCTCCTTGCACCTATTTGGTAAGAATACTCAAGGTATAGGATTTTGTGGTAAGATTGTTTATTTCATTATAAACTTGTTTATATTGCTTATTGATTTTCTCGGTTGTGAGAGAATGTTGTGATCCCGGGTTGTGGGATTCACTATTGCCATTGCATGTATGATTTGATCTTGTGAAGGTTTTTCACAAGATATCATAGTGGAAATCTTGGGTTAGGGTTTCTAACCTAAGTATCCGGAGGGGATCCGGGTGGTTGGGACGTAGGATCACCGGGAACAAGTCGGGGAGACATGAGTGGATCCGAACCCAGTAACATCTTTTGTTAGCATTGTTAATTTTGTTGTTGTCATCAATTTCAGCTTCCGCAAATTGATTTGGTAGTTGTTTGCACGATAATTAGGAATTATACTCCTCGTTATTTTTAAAGTACTATTCACCCCCCCTCTTGTACTTGTGTAGTAGCTTGTAGGGCATTACATTTGGTATCAGAGCCAGATACTTAGCTATGTCTGCCAACGACAACAAGACCGTTCGTCCACCTGCGGATTATGGATCCTTCAGGAACCGTGAAGGAGCGTCTTCGGTCATGGAAGGACATTCCTCGACTAGGCCTCCATTCTTCAACGGCGTCAATTATGGATATTGGAAATGCCGGATGGAAACGTTCCTCCGGAGCGCCTCCTTGTGGAGAATTACCATGTCGGAATACAATGTGCCTACCGAAGAAGATTTCGACAAGTGGACTACCGCGGAGGTCACCGCGGAGATTGCAAATGCCAAAGCAATGAATGCTTTACAATGTGCATTGGAACCCGAAGATTTTAATAAGATATGCACATGTAAGAGTGCATATCAAATTTGGAATTCGCTCCTCATTTTGCATGAAGGAACGAGTCGGGGTAAGAGATTCTAAACTTGTGGTAGTCAGTAGAGATTACGAATTGTTTCATATGGAACAGGGAGAAAAGATGAAGGAGTATTATGCTCGCTTCGTCGACATAATGAACGAGTTGGAAGCTCTCGGCAAAAACTACACCCAAAAGGAGAAGTGTTCGAAGCTTATCGAAGGACTTCCTTCTTCTTGGGAGAAACGTACCTTCGCCATCGAGGAAGGTAATGACATGAATAAGTATACCATAGTTCAATTGATGGGTACTTTGATGTCATACGAGGTACGCAAAGATAGCAAGGTGAAGTTACAAGAAAAGATGAAGTCCTATTTGAACCAAGACGTGCCTAAGAAAAAGGCGATTGCATTCAAGGCGGCTTCATCCACCTCTATCGATGATGTGGACTCGGAAGAAGAAATGGACATGGAATCCATTGCACTCATGGCAAAGAAGTTTAATCGCTTCTTCCGAAAGGGTAACTTCAAACAAAAATCTAAATTTACTTCTACTAACGCCTCTCCACCTTTGTGCTTTAAATGCAATAAGCCAGGACACATCAAAGCGGATTGTCCTCAAAACAAGCAAAAGGAGAAGTGGAAGGCGCCGAAGTTCGACAAGTCCAAGAAGTACAAAAGGGGGTACAAAAAGGGACTTATCAGAGCAACATTCACCGACTCCGAGGATTCCTCAAGCGGAGAGTCGGACGATGAGAAAGTGGAGCAAGCGCACATGTGCTTCATGGCAAGAGAGGAGCATGATCAAGGATCTTCCTCCTCCGATGATAGCGACAACGAAGGCGATGAGGTAACTATGGATGATCTTAGGAATGCTAACTCTCAATTATGGTCTAAATACACTAAATTAGTAAATAGATATACTAAAGTAAAAGATGACCTAGCTAGCATTCAAACCTCGCCTAAGACTAACATCACCAACAACGACACCGTTGTTGAAGAGTTGAGAAATGAGATTGTTAATCTCAAATCTAAACTTCAACATGTTAGCATTGATGATCCGGAAGAACATAAGGTAGCGGATTTGACTTCTCAAAACTCGACGTTGAGTATTGAGAATGAGAATCTTAAATCTCGTGTTTATGTGCTCACATCGCAAGTATCCAATTTGGATACTTCTATGCGTTCTCTCACCGAGAAATATGAGAACACATTAGGCCGAATTAATAAATTCAATAAGGGTAAGGACCATTTGGATAAAATCCTAAGTGACTTACTTCCGGCCAATCACCACATTGGTTTGGGGTATACGATGGGATGTTCATCCAAATCGGCCACTACTTTTGTTAGGCCAACTTCCGGTGACTCTACGTGTGGTAGCAAACACTCTATTGGTAGTTCTTCTACCAATGGTGCTTCCACCTCGTTCACACCCTCTTTCGGAAAGAAACCCACTTTGGGTGGACCTCCAAAGAAGGGGCATGCTTATATGTACACCAATAACATGCCACGTAGGAACACACGTCCTACTCCACCGGCTCACACATATGATGATTTTTATGCAACACATTCTCGGGCACGTGCACACCATGTGAGACACCCTCACGCACGTGTTTCCACACATGCATATGTTCACCCACCTCATCATATGAATAATTCTCGTCATGCACCATTCCATCACGTTCCTTATGCCTATCCACAACATGCATCACGTAGAAATCAACGTCGCATGCATGCACCCAATAGGATGAGGGCTCCCAAGATTTTCACTATTTGGAGCCCAAAGGACACAAGCATGGATGAAAAACAAGTGTATATGAATGCTTATTTTTCGGATGTTGTGCATAGTAGAAATTATGTGGAGAAGTCTAAGTCCAATTGGACTTGGCTTCCAAAGGTATAACCTTTGAGGACCCAATGACCTTGGGTACCATGATATGAAATTCTCTATCTTTAGGTACTCAAGGAAAAGAAAAAGAAAAGGAGCAACAAATTTAAATTTAGCTCCAAGGGGAATTGGATACTCGATAGCGGCTGTTCAAAACACATGACGGGTGACGCTCAATTGCTCTCCGGAGTAGTTCCCATTGCAAATGGAAACCGCGTAGTCTTTGGAGGCAACGAGAGCGGAACCATCGTCGGTGTTGGTAAAGTGGGTAATCCATCTAAACCCTTAATTAGTGATGTTTATCTAGTTAATGGTTTAAACCATAATCTTATTTCAATAAGCCAACTTTGTGACAAAGGTTACAAAGTTAGCTTTGCGAAATGATTATGTCATATTTCAAATGATAATAATAAGTTATTATTTTCCGGCACACGCCATAAAGATATCTATATTTTGGATCTCCCTAAGTCATATGAACAATGTCTCGTTGCCAACACAAGTGAACAACACTTATGGCATCGACGCTTTGGACATGTGAACTTTGGAACACTTTATAAGCTTTCAAAATTAAATTCCATTAAAGGTTTTCCGAAGCTCGTTTTTGAAAAGAAAATTTTTTGTGATTCTTGTCAACGTGGCAAGCTTCCTAAATCTTCATTTAAACCTAAGAAAAGCATTTCTACTAAACGGCCACTAGAGCTATTACATCTAGATTTATTTGGGCCAACTAGAGTTGCTTCCTTAGGAAATGCAAGATATGGACTTGTCATCGTCGATGATTATTCTAGATTTACATGGGTATTTTTCTTATGTAATAAAAATGAAGCTTTTGAAAACTTCACAATATTTGTGAAGAAAGTACAAAATCTCATCGGAACCACCATTGTCACTATTCGTAGTGATCATGGGGGTGAATTTGAGAATGAGTCTTTCTCAAATTTTTGTGATGATCTTGGAATTACTCACATGTTTTCTTTCCCTCGCACACCTCCTCAAAATGGTGTTGTTGAGAGGAAGAATAGAACGCTTGTGGAGTGTGCTCGCACTATGCTCGAAGATAGTCAACTTGGTTATCAATTTTGGGCGGAAGCGGTACACACCGCTTGTTACGTGTTTAATAGAATACTTTTGAGGCCCGGCACCAAACAAACTTGCTATGAATTGTTGTTTGGTAGATTGCCTCAAGTTAAACATTTTCGTGTTTTCGGCGCAAAATGTTTTATTAAAAACACATATGATAATTTGGACAAGTTTGATCCGAGATCGGATGAGGGGATATTTGTTGGGTATTCCTCTCGTAGCAAGGCCTACCGGATATACAACAAAAGATTCTCTACGATCGAGGAATCACTACATGTCTCTTTTAATGAGAATTTTACTACTTCTAGAATTTCAAATGATGATGATTCTATGGATGTTTTATGTGATTCGTTTGAAAATTCTAAGTCTATTGATTCAATTGATTCTATTGATACTAACCCGATTAATGAAGTTGTTGAGAATGTTCCTAGTGATCAAGGTATTCCCAAGCGGCTTCATACCGTTCGCGACCATCCTCATGAGCAAGTCATTGGAAATATTCAAGATAGAGTCAAGACGAGATCGCAAGTCCACCACTTCGCCAATTGTGCCTTTGCCTCATCGATAGAGCCAAAGAATATAGTTGAAGCGTGCGAAGATAGTGCTTGGATCCTTGCCATGGAGGAGGAACTCATTCAATTCGAGAGGAATGAGGTATGGGAGCTTGTTCCTTTGCCATCGAAGAACCACACCGTCATAGGGACAAAGTGGATCTTCAAGAACAAAACCGACGAAAACCAAGTCGTCGTCCGGAACAAAGCTCGGTTAGTAGCTCAAGGCTATTGACAAGAGGAAGGTATCGATTTCGAAGAATCCTTCGCTCCGGTAGCTAGATTAGAATCAATTAGACTATTATTGTCTTTTGCATGCCATAAAAATTTTAAATTATTTCAAATGGATGTTAAAAGTGCATTTTTAAATGGAGATGTCGTTGAGGAAGTTTACGTTTCTCAACCTCCGGGCTTCATAAGTGAAAAATTTCCAAATCATGTTTTTAAACTAAAAAAAGCTCTTTATGGTTTGAGACAAGCTCCTCGAGCTTGGTATGATCGCCTAAAGAATTTTCTTTTGGATTTGAATTTTAAAATGGGCGAAGCCGATTCTACACTTTTTGTTAAGCATGCGAATAATGATATTTTATTAGTTCAAATTTATGTTGATGATATCATTTTCGGTGCTACTAACTTCACTCTTTGCGAAGAGTTTTCTAATGTTATGAAGGAACAATTTGAGATGAGCCACATGGACGAACTCAAATATTTCTTAGGTCTCCAAATTCGCCAATTGAACGATGCAATCTTCATCCACCAAACGAAATACACGGTGGAGTTGCTAAAGCGATTTGGAATGGAGAATGCCTCCGGGAAAAAGACTCCTATGAGCACTACAACGCATCTTGATAAAGATACGGGCAGAAAAGATGTAGACATTCGTCTATATCGAGGTATGATAGGTAGTTTACTTTATCTTACCGCAAGTAGGCCCGATATTATGTTTGCCGTTTGTATTTGTGCTCGTTATCAGTCTCAACCTAAGGATTCTCACTTAGTAGCGGTTAAACGTATTTTTCACTATCTAAGTTACACTTTATATTTTGGATTACTTTATCCGAAATCTAGCACATATGAGTTAGTCTCATATAGTGACGCTGATTATGCGGGATGCAAATCCGACAGGAAGAGTACTAGTGGCACTTGCCATTTTCTAGGAAATTCCCTTGTCTCTTGGTTTTCCAAGAAGCAAAATTCGGTATCACTTTCAACCACCGAGGCGGAATACATTGCCGCCGGTGCCGCTTGTGCCCAGGTTCTTTGGATGAGACACACACTGAAGGATTTTGGTATTCATTGTGATACTAGCCCTATCATGGTGGATAACCAAAGTGCTATTTGTCTTTCAAAGAATCCGGTGCACCATTCCCGATATAAACACATAGATGTCCGACACCATTTTTTAGATGATCATGTTGCTAAAAAGGACATCATATTAGTGTACGTTGAAACCCAAAAGCAAATTGCCGATATTTTCACGAAACCCCTAAAGGAGGACTCCTTTGTGCGGTTGCGTCGAGAATTGGGGATTATGGGTGAATCCGAGATATAGGATTCATGTTTCATTCAATTATCTTGCATGCTATTATATTTCGCAATATTTCGTCATGCTAGACTTATTTAATTTTTCGAGATTTTATTTGATATGTTTGAATTTTTGCTCGATTTCATATTTGAATGTCGTATTTGAGATTTCGATGTTTTATGGGGTAGTTTAGATGACTTATGAGAGGGTTAAGATATTTCGTCCAAGTGTTTTGTGGAGAGATCTTATTTATCAACTTTTGGACTCTTCTAGTCGGTTTCAGTTCATCAGCCAACCGACTAGATGCACATCTAGTCGGTCAGCTAGTGAACTCAGACCGACTAGTTCAAGCTTTGAACTTTCCTTTGTCGTTGACTTCTTTTAGTCGGTCTAATTCGTTTCTCCAGCTCGAAGTCCCCCAAACCCCGCTCGTGTCTCCTCGTCTTCCCTTCGATCTCCGGCGCTTTTTCCGATCATCCGCCGCCGTCCAACGCTCCTCCTAGGTATATCTCCTCCTCCTAGGTCGTTTTCGAGTTCTAGGGTTTCATTTCATCTCCTAGGGCTTCATTCTCTTCGGTTTAGGGTTTTGAACTGAAATCTAGGGTTTGATCTGTTTCGATTTCACTCTTTAGGGTTTGTGTGGTTAGGGTTGCTTGATCTTATCATACGTCGTTTGCTTGAACTCGTTGTGCCGCGATCATGGCAAGAATGAGAATCCCGATTACTTCATCTGGGGCGTCCCCCATGACCATAGAGGCCGCGACCGCTTCGACCCCACCTAAGCGTAGGGCCAAGACCACTCGTCCCCCCTCTTCATCTTCAACACCGTTGAAGAGGAAGAGGACATCCAAGCCCAAACCTGCTGGCCAATCTTCCAAGCCCAAAGCTAAACCCAAAAAGTTCCGTGCACCTACCCCTCCCGGTGAGCGTTCAGATAGTAACTCCGAGGATGATTCCGAGGAAGAATACACTCCTGAACATCCCGAGAAGGCACCTACTCCACCCCCTCCTCCACCTCCTCCTAAGACCCGTAAGGCTAAGGGAAAGGGCCCAATGCCAGCTGGTGGTGTTGACATATCGTTGTGTCGCGACGACCCTTTGTGTCTAGCGACCTACAACCGTATTGAACACTGCCCGATGCTATTGGAGCACTATGTTCAGTTTTCAGATTCCCTTGGCTTAGCTGATCTCCTTTACTATAGTGGGCTCCTTGACTACCTTCGCTTCGACCTTAAGGCGAACCCTAGACCCTATCCTTGCCTGGTCAAATTATTCTATGCAAATCGTGTCCGGGGCCACTACGACAAGAGTCACTCCATCGAGACTACTGTCTTGGGAACTCCTATAGTTCTCACGGCAGAAATCTTGGGGGAGGTGCTTGGTTGTTCGTCGTCTGGTCTCCTCCCGTCGGACATTTCGGTCGATGATATCTCCTCCTTGGATCAGTCTGTTCTATCTGATATCTTCCATGTGATCCCTCCTGCCTTCATTGGTGTTCCTTCGAAGTCGTTTAAGCCAAATGCATGGGTGCTCAATCTCATTCTGAAGTCGTGCTTGCTTCCCAAGTACGGCTCATCTTCTCTGCCATCCCAGCCGTTCCTCAAGTTGATTTACGCTCTATTCGTGGGTTGCGAGATTAATTGGGCTCGCGTCATACTCGATAAGATGGACTCTTTCGAGTGTATTCACAAGACCACTAAATCTGCGCATATCCCGTACCCGTGTCTGTTGACCTTGGTTTTCCGTCATTTCCGTGTCTCTCTGCCTCCTGACGATGAGCGTCCTCTTGGTCCTCCACTGAACGCGACGGCCGTAAAGAAATCTCTTGCGGCACTCCGTCACGTGCAGCGGACGACTCCTTCTGCTTCTCAGGGCACTACTTCTGTAGCTGCTGCTTCTCGACCTCCCACCACACTTGATGATGTCGTTCGGTTACTTCGTCGTCACGAGTCACGTTTGGCTCGTACCGAGGAGGTAGTTTGCCGTATGGCTAGTTTGATGGGCGTCCAGCTTCCTCCTCCTGTTTCTGAGGATGAGGAGATGGATGATGAGGATATTGATGAGCTTGTCACCTCCTTTGCTCGTGGCGCTGAGGCCACTGATGCTGCTGCTGCTACCACATCTGCTCCTGGAGCTGCCACCTCTTCCGGTGCTCCAGAGACTTCTGCACCAGTGGATCAGACTTCTGATGCTGCTGCTGCTCCATCTGACGACCCTGCTCCTGATTTGCCTGCTGATGTTCCTGTTGATACCCCAGCCGTTGAGCCTGTCGTCGGTGTTTCCACTCCTGCCCCGACGATCCCGTCTGTTGACACGCCTGTCCTCGCAGCAGAGCCTGAGTCCACTCCCTCGACTGGACCCACGGAGACTGCTGATCCTGCCACTTCCTCGTGATCGTCTGTTTCGAGGCCTCTCCTATGATCTTTGGATGATGCATCTTATTGAGAGTGTTTTGGGTTAGGATGGAGTGTTGGCGTCGTTTTGATGTACTTTTTGATTTTGTCGATATCGGTGTATTTTGATGTATTTTGGATGTTGATGACAGTGTTACGATGATTATGTTGTACCTTTTTGATGTTGATATCGATGGTATGTTGCACTTCTTATGATGTAGTCGATGTGTTTTTGGTTGTACTCATTGTATTCATATTAATATACATCGATGTTCTCTTTTACCTCGTCGTGCACATTTAATATTCATTCCATGTCTATGATATGTGAAATCGTCGCTCGACGCTTAAAAACTTGGTTAAATAGATTATACTTCTATGATTGTATAGAATTGTTTTCCATGCACAAATTTAACCAAGAATATTGAATATTGGAGGGTATGTTACTTTATTCAATAAATGAATTTATGTTTGGTATTTTGATGCTTTTAATTTTCGCTTTTCGACAATGGTCAATTTGGCACACTTTGTTTTGATTTCATCTCTTTTTCCTTGGTGTCAATTTGGTCCATCGTCATACTCTAAAACTCCCGACGTTGGATTTTCTTTATTCTAGTTGTTGTCGTTGTATGCCCCCCCCCATTTTTGGGATAATGCCAAAGGGGGAGAGATAATGATAATAAATAGGGCAAATGAAAATTTAACTCAATTTCCAAGAATCTAATTTGATGTGTTAGATTCAGGGGGATTTAAGATATATATAAGGATTTTCAAAATCCGATATTTCAAAAATCGATTCTCGTTATATATCTTACTCGTCACATTGATGCAATTTATATATATTCATTTTGGAATTAACGTGTCATCAATGCAGGGGGAGTAAGTATTTTACATTTGAATCATTATTTTTTATTATTATTTATGTTGGTTTGTCATCACCAAAAAGGGGGAGAATGTTGAATATTGGACTCCCCGGATTTGGTTTTGGATGATGAGCAAACATAAATAATTCATGAACTAACAATTTGTGAGCGCAGTATTGGAGATAGTCGCCAAATTCACGAGAACAATCAAAGCGACATCTCAAGACTTCTCAAAGCTCGTATTCATTGCCTAAAGCTTCGTTGAAGCTTTTGGACCGTTTTGGAAGTCATGAAGAATTGATCGAAGCTCTCGAAGACCGTTCCTTAAGGTTTTATTTATAGTCTTTTAGCTTCGATCTATAGAATGTTAAGCCTTGAGTATATCTTACATTTCTATCTTTATAACGCTCCTATCTTAGCTCGAGGATCATTGTAGAAGTCCATTCTAACTTCCTCGAAGCATCGCGCTTCGATTCGGACTTCTTGTGCATGTTAGTTGGTTCAAGAAGAAGAACTGACCGACTAGATGGTGATCTAGTCGGTCGGCAAAGCTTCTTGGACCGACTAGTTTGTTTCCTTAATTTCATGCACTTTACTGTTTACAGTTAGTCGGTCTACGTTGACTCACGGACCGACTAGTTTGTGAACTAGTCGGTCAGTGATGCTTCTTTGACCGACTAGTTGAGCTTTACTGTTCATTCTAATTTTCTCCTGAGCTACTGTTTATCGTTAGTCGGTCTAAGAACGTTTGGTGACCGACTAGTTGATAATCTAGTCGGTCAACATTTGTTCTTGGACCGACTAAATCAATTTGTATTCAGACTATTTGTTTTTTATTCTTAGTCGGTCTAAGTTCACTGACCGACCGACTAGTTGTGAAACTAGTCGGTCAGAAAGTCTTCTTGGACCGACTAGATTTCTAGGTCTGAAATTCAATCTCTTCACTGTTCTTCACTTAGTCGGTCCATGTTATTTGACTGACTGACTAGTTGATGAACTAGTCGGTCAGTGGTTGTTCTTTGACCGACTAACTGCTTCAGATTTCTAACCGTTGGGATTTGACCTAACTCGTTTTTATGGGACCCTATAAATACGAAGCTTGGTCATTTCTCTAGGGTTAAGAGCTGCTATTAAGAGATTCATTAAGATTGAAAGAGTTAGAGATTCTCACTCATTTCCAAAGCTCTCTCCCTCACAAGAAATCCATTCTCTCACTTTCTAGATCTTGAATCCATCTTGAGAGAAGTTTGTTCTTGGTGAGCCTTTCAAGCTCTAGCTTGATTCAAGTCTCCAAATCACTCCTAGGCACCCATTGCTGGTCATTTCTTTGGTGCTAGGTCTTGGTGACTTCATCTTCCTCAAATCCCTCCTTGCACCTATTTGGTAAGAATACTCAAGGTATAGGATTTTGTGGTAAGATTGTTTATTTCATTATAAACTTGTTTATATTGCTTATTTATTCTCTCAGTTGTGAGAGAAGGTTGTGATCCCGGGTTGTGGGATTCACTATTGCCATTGCATGTATGATTTGATCTTGTGAAGGTTTTTCACAAGATATCATAGTGGAAATCTTGGGTTAGGGTTTCTAACCTAAGTATCCGGAGGGGATCCGGGTGGTTGGGACGTAGGATCACCGGGAACAAGTCGGGGAGACTTGGGTGGATCCAAACCCAGTAACATCTTTTGTTAGCATTGTTAATTTTGTTGTTGTCATCAATTTCAGCTTCCGCAAATTGATTTGGTAGTTGTTTGCACGATAATTAGGAATTATACTCCTCGTTATTTTTAAAGTACTATTCACCCCCCTCTAGTACTTGTGCAGTAGCTTGTAGGGCATTACAGGGAGCAGGTTCGTAGCCCGGCCCGTGCCCTTCTTTGGTTTGGGTGGCGAGGGTTGGCCCTGCCCCAGAGGTCTAGAGGGGGGAGCGGGCGCGTAGCCCGGCCCATGCCCTTCTCTGGTTTGGGTGGCTAGGGTTGGCCCTGCCCCAGAGGTCTGGAGGGGGGAGCAGGCGCGTAGCCCAGCCCGTGCCCTTCTCTGGTTTGGGTGGCGAGGGTTGGCCCTGCCCCAGAGGTCTGGAGGCGGGGGAGCGGGCACGTAGCCCGGCCCATGCCCTTCTCTGGTTTGGGTGGCAAGGGTTGGCCCTGCCCCAGAGGTCTGGAGGGGGGGAGCGGGTGCGTAGCCCGGCCCGTGCCCTTCTCTGGTTTGGGTGGCTATGGTTGGCCCTGCCCCAGAGGTCTGGAGGGGGGAGCGGGCGCGTAGCCCGGCCCGTGCCCTTCTCTAGTTTGGGTGGCTAGGGTTGGCCCTGCCCCAGAGGTCTGGAGGGGGGAAGCGGGCGCGTAGCCCGGCCCGTGCCCTTCTCTGGTTTGGGTGGCTAGGGTTGGCCCTGCCCCAGAGGTTCGGAGGGTGCGCGCTGAAACACTCATGTGGAAACAACAAAGTTTGGGAAAGTGGGCAGACGTAGATCTTGTATTTATAAAAGAAAAACTCACAACTATTGGTAAAACTTTAGCAGGTGCTTCGCATTCCAAGGGTGGGCTAGCTCACTTCCGTCTGGAGTTGCCAAGATGTAAGTGGCTGGTCCGATGATATCGATGACCTTGTAGGGCCCTTCCCATTTGGCGGCCAGCTTCCCTCGGAGGGCGGTCTCGGGTCTGAAGGTGGCGTCTCTGAGGACCAGGTCGCCGATCCTGAAAGTCCGCTTCTTCACTCGGGAGTCGTAGTGTCGTGCCATCCTCTAGCTGTGCCTGACAAGGTTTGTCAGGGCTCGGTCTCTTATCTCGTCCACCAATTCGAGACTGAGGCCGAGCCCCTCTCCATTGATATCTTCATCGAAGAGTTTTAGCCGGAGCATCTCCTCTCCAATTTCCACGGGAACGACCGCCTCCGATCTGTATGCCAGCATGAACGGGCTTTCTCTGATCAAGGCCTTATGGGTGGTGCGGTAGGACCAGAGGATTTCCGACAGCTCATCGACCCATGCCCCCAGGGCGGCGTCCACCTTTTTCTTCATAGGATTCAAGATGCATTTGTTCACGGCCTCCGCCATTCCGTTGCACTGCGGGTGGGCAACTGATGCGAAATGGAGCTTGATCCCCCAGCCCGAACAGAAATCGCGGAAGCCTTCACAATCGAACTGTCTTCCGTTATCCGTGACTATCGAGCGGGGTATCCCGTAGCGACATATAATGGACTGCCAGATAAAGCCCTTCATGTCCGTCCACGTGATACGCACCAGTGGCTCGGCCTCCACCCACTTCGTGAAATAGTCCACGGCGACGACTAGGTATTTTCTTCCCCCGGAGGCCTTTGGGAAAGGCCCAAGGATGTCGAGTCCCCATTTGGCGAATGGGATCGGGCTCACAATGGGCACCAAGTTAGCCGGAGGTGCAGTCGTACGTCGGCAGAATTTCTGGCACGACTCGCACCTTTTGACGTACTGAACCGCGTCCTGGATCATTGTCGGCCAATAGTACCCCTGGTGCATTATTTTGTGGGCGATGGTGCGACCGCCATGGTGGTTTCTGCAGAAGCCTTCGTGCACTTCGCGGATGACTTGCTCAGCCTGCTCCGGGCCCAAGCACTTTAGATAGGGCAGGACGTCGAAGTTGGCGCGACGGCGGCGGTACAACACTCCGTCGAGGAGTACGAATGATAGGGCCCATCTCTCCACCTTTTTAGCCAGCTTTCGCTCCTCGGGCAGGTCCCCCGTCTCCAGGTACTTCATAATGGGGGTCATCCACGTCGTCACCGTGCCCGCACACATTAGTTCTTCTTCGTCAATGGTTGGGGTCAGTAGGCTTTCGATGTAGATGGCCTTCCCGATCTCGGCCGCTGAGGAGGAAGCCAGCTTAGACAGGGCGTCCGCCTGAAGGTTGTTGGAGCGGGATAGGTGCTGGACGTCCGCTCTCTTGAACTTGCGGAGCTCGATCTGGATGTGCTTAAGGTAGCGGGCCTCGAAGCTTCCTTGGATCTGTTGGACAACGAGCCGTGAGTCGCTAAGGAGCAACACGTTCGTCGCCCCGACCGCCATACTGAGCTTCAGCCCGTTGACCGCGGCCTCGTATTCTGCGACATTGTTGGTTGCCGGGAAGTTGAAGCGCAGGGCGTACTCCAACGAGCACCCGTCGGTGGTTTGAATGACGATACCCGCCCCTGTCCCGGATTCCGTCACGGAGGCATCGACGTGGATGGTCCATAATTCTTCCATGTCCATTTTGGAGGGCTCTGAGGGTTCTGCCCCCCCCGCCCCCAGCGGGGACGCGGTCACCGATGGTGGCTCTGGTTGGTCCCCTGGGGCGCCCCCCTGTGGTGCACTCCACCATGAAGTCTGCCAACGCCTGGCCTTTGATCACCGTCCGGACTTTGTATATTATGTCGAACTCGCTGAGCTCGACACTCCAGTTGAGCATCCTCCCCGACCGCTCCAACCTCTTCAGGTTTTTCTCGAGGGGCATGTCGGTGTGGATGGCGATGGGATGGGCCTGGAAGTATGGTCGGAGCTTTAGAGCCGTGGTGATCAGGTAATAGGCGGCTCTCTCGATGGGACTGTAGCGAGTCTCCGCCTCCTGGAGGATCCGGCTGGTGTAATATACAGGGCGCTGCACGCCCCCTTCCTCCTTGATTAAGACAGAACTAACGGCCTCTTCATTGGTTGCCAGGTACAACCCTAGGGGTTCGCCTTCTTTCGACCGTGCGAGGAGCGACGGACTTTGTAGGTAAGCCCTCAGCTCCACGAATGCCCGAGCGCAGTCGTCGTCCCATGGGATCACCTTCCTTTTGTCCTTTGCTTCGCCAAAGGCAGTGTGCAAGACCCTGAAGAAGGGGAGCGATTTCTCCGCAGATTTCGACAGGAATCGCCCCAGAGCAGCGATCCGGCCGTTCAGTCGTTGCTAATCCCGGATCGTCCGTGGTTCCGTCATATTGATGAGGGTTATCACCTTGTCGGGGTTCGCCTCGATCCCCTGCTTTGTTATCATGAAGCCTAGGAATTTCCCCGACTGCACGCCGAAGATGCACTTTGCGGGGTTCAGTCTTAAGTTGTATTGGCAGACCCTTTGGAACGTTTCTTGTAAGTCGATGAGGTGGTTTGGGGCCCTCCTACTCTTTACCAGCATGTCGTCGATGTAGACCTCCAAGTTCCGTCCGACCTGTGGGCTGAATATTCGGTCTACCATCCGCTGATAGGTCGCCCCGGCGTTCTTCAGTCTAAAGGGCATCTTGGTGTAACAGAAGGTGCCCTTATCGGTGACGAAGGACGTCTTCTCCTCGTCCTCCTCCGCCATCGGTATCTGGTTGTAGCCTGAGAATGCGTCCATAAAGCTTAACAACTCGTAACCGGACGCCTGGTCCACCAAGTGGTCGATCCACGGGAGGGGGAAACTGTCCTTCGGGCACACCTTGTTAAGGTCGGTGAAGTCGACTCACATGCGCCATTTTCCGCTGGACTTCTTCACCAAAACGACGTTGGCGAGCCAGTCCGGGTAGTCCACTGGCCGGACAAACTTGGCTTTGAGGAGCCGCTCTACCTCTTCCTCGGCCGCCCTCTTCTTTTCACCCCCCGCGCTCCTCTTCTTCTGCCGGACCGGTCGGGCGCCCGGGTCCGCGTTCAACCTGTGGGAGATCACCATCGGGTCAACCCCCGGTATATCTACGGGTGACCAGGCGAATATATCCACATTTTCCCGGAGCAGGCCGACGAGGGCCGCCCTTAGGGCGGCCGGGAGTTTCGTCCTGATGGAGACGGTTCTTTCTTCCTCCGCGGCTACGGGTACCTCTTTGACCTCCTCGGCAGGGGTCGGCCGCTGGTCGCAGAAGTCCTCCCTTTCGTCGGGGACGAGGACCGTCAGGGCCCGCTTCGGGCTCCGGCGCCTGACTGGCCCCTCGTCGCGGCCTCCAGGCACCTCCTGGTTTCCCCGCACCAGTCCCACCCCCTCGGGGTCCAACATTTCATCATCTGGTGTAGCAGGCTGGGGAGCGCCTATATGGCCATCATGTATGGGCGTCCTATGATTCCGGTGTACGCCGACGCGATGTCGATGACGACGAATCATGTTCCCCTGGTGACGACCCTCGGTTCCTCCCCCAGAGTCATCGGCAGGGTGATCGTCCCCACCATGGGGATCATATGGCCGGTGAAGCCGACAATGGGCCCCGTGCAGGGCCTTAGGTCCGTGCGCCTCCACCCCATCCTCTCGACCGTTGATAGAAACAGGATGTTGCAGGAGCTTCCGGTGTCGATCAGGAGCCGGCTGACGATGACCGTCCCGATCTTAGCCTCGACGACGAGGGCATCATCGCGCTGACTCCCAACCTCTCACTGATCTCCCTCGGTGAAGGTGATAGGGGGTCGGTTTGTCCTTCTCCGCTTCGGCTTGCTGTTGGCGCCCGCTACCATCACCTGTCGGGGACCTGCCTCCGTGATCATGGGCGACGCCCCACCTGGGGGCGGCCCCCCGCTTATCATCTCTATGCGCATAATTTCCCCAGGGGGGCGCGGCTCCTCCTGACCGTGGTCTGCTGGTGGCTCCGGCCCCCGTGCCTCCCGGGGGGCTCTCTCTCCTTGGATTGCCTGCCTGTCCCCCACGAAGCCTCCCAAGTGGCCCACCTGGATCAGCCGCTCGATCTCTCTCTTAAGAGTGTAGCAATGGTCGGTATCGTGGCCGTGGTCACGGTGATACCGGCAGTACTTTCAGAGATCCCGCTTTGCCGGGTCCGACCTCATCTCACGGGGAGGCTCCGGCAGCAGTCCGGCCCTCGTCACCGAGGCCCGCACCTCTAACATGGGGGCGTTGAGCTGTGTGTAGTGGGCCCACATGGGACCTTCCTGTCTTGGGATGGCTCGGGTGGGCCCTTGGGCCGGGGCAAACTCTCGGACCGGGCCAGGGCGATCCTGCGGGCGACACCCCGTCGGGTCGCGCCTTGGTCGGGCCAGTTGGTCACAACCCCGATGCCCCTCTTCTTGCCTTGGCCGAGGGTGTGATCTGGGCTTGCCTTGGAGTGGCTTCGCCGGGGGAAATAGGGCCTTCGTGCCGAGAGTATCTTTGGCCAACGCATGCCTCTCCGCCATAGCAACCAGCGCCTCATAGTCGGCCGACGAATCTCGGAGGAGGGATTTGTGGAGGCTCCGAGTCTGCAATCCCGTCTTGAAGGCCAGCATGAGTACCTCGTCACCACAGGTCACCACCGCCCGTCTCTCATCCTGAAAGCGGCGCAGGTATCTACCCGTCGTCTCCCCTTCTCCTTGGACTATCGTGCTGAGATAGTCCAAGGGCTTCTTCTTCGTCCGCCCGGCCCGGAACTCTTGGCAGAACTTGTGGGACAGTTTGCCAAAGCTCCTAATGGATCTCGCAGGTAGGCCGAAGTACCAATCCAATGCTGTGTCCCTCAGACTTTACGAGAAATGGCGGCACAGGAACACCTCATCCACATCCTGCGCCTCCATTGCCCCCCGGTATTGTTGCACGTGCGTGAGGGGGTCGCCTCTTCCGTTGTAGGTGGCCAGGTGGGGGGGTTTGAACCTTACTGGCCTTGGGTCGGACGTGATCCATCATGCCAGCGGCATGGCCTCCTCCGGGTAGGTAGGGCGCTCGGGCGCGTCCCCCCTTCGCCATTCGGGGGTCTGGCTCCAGTCGCGCCTCGGCTGCCGACGGTCTTCCTGCCCCGGGGAATAGCGTGACGGTCGCCTGGGGGGACTCCTTTCCTGGGTTGAGGACTCAACGGGTTGCGGGCTACGGTTCTCCCAGTACCATCGCCCTCCGGTCGTCTTCTCCCGGATCTCCCTCCGCTCCTGATTCTCCCGCAGGAGCCTTTCGCGCTCGGCGGTGAGGAAGCGTAGTTGTCGACAAATGGCTTCCTTGTGCAGACGATCGGGGGAGTGGCGCTGACGAGGCGGACTCCCCCCTCCCGGTGGGGATCTGGCCAATGGCGGGCCGCGCCTGTCCCAGGGCCGCCGGCCCATCGCCGACACCTCCGGGATTTCCGGTTGTCTTCGTTCTCCCTCCGTAGCCTTTCGAGTTCCGCGATGATGAAGCGGAGCTGGTGGCGGGCGGTTTCTTCGTCCAGGTAGGCCCGCCGGGCGGTCTCGGTCACTTCGTCCAAATGCCTTTGCGCGGCGGCTGCCGCCTCCCGGCGCCTCCGCAGCCGCACGACCTCCATTTCATCTTCCAAGAGCTTCCGCTGGGCCGCAATCTCCTTGGCGAGCCCCCGGTCTCTCCTCCTCCTCGAACTGAGGGTGAAGATTCCGTCTCACGTTCGGGGGCTCCGAGGGGCCGGGCGGTGCCTCCGTTCCTGTCGCTGCGCAGCCTCCCATCGCCTGAGTAATGGCCTCGAAGCTCTTCTGGATTGCACGGGCCGAGGTTTGGACTGTCTCGGCGCCTATCCCCGGAGGGGGGTCAGTCGCCAGAGTGATTGGTAGAGAGAGTGGCTCCTGACCCATGGGATCCTTGCCGTGGTCAGGGTTCCGAGTGATCGGCATGGAGTCTAACATGGATGTGACCCTTCGTTCCCACAGACGGTGCCAATTGTTGCGGGCTGGAACTTGCGTACAATGAATCTATATTATTGGGAACCAAGGGCACGGTGGTTATATTGATAAGAGGATTTAGGTAGGCTTTTTGACAAGTGATTAGTGGGGTGAAGAGGCTAAACTTGCCGCCGGGGCAGGCCACGGAGTCAAATCCCGCCGGACGCGATGGAGGAGGATCGGGCGGCGGGAGCCGAAGGCGGGTATCGACCAAGGGGTGAGCTACCCTGCACAACGATCAACTCATCAGAAAGGCCGGGTTGGGGTCCAACCCTTAGCCTCTCCGATGCCTAAGTCTGTATCTGGACTTAAAGCGGGGGCTGGGCAAGCAGGTCGGACTGAGGGTGTGTCGACCGTACGTGAAGAGCTATGGGTGGGAGAACAAAGATATGGACGACCTTTGCTCTCGTGTGTGAATAATGGAATTGAGAGGGAATTTGCCAACCCCTTCACCGTAAGAAGTGAGGGGGTATTTATACCTGATGGGAGACAATTAGGTGGGGCTGATCTGGCATGCTGACTCGACATGCTGAGCTGGCCTGGCTATCAGCGGAAGCTTCGGAAGAGGAAGTTAGGAGCAGGAGTGTCAGCCTTGCTTTTGTCAGATGGCGCAACGGCCAAGAGCGCTTTTGTCAGGGTGTCAGGGCCGAAAGCATTAAATGTCAGGGGGCGCAGCGGCCATGGGGTGCTTTGTCAGGTGGTCGGGTGGCGCTAGTGTCAGTCGTGTCCTTATACTAGGTTGTTTGTCATGCGTGATGAATCAAGGGTCCGACGGTGCTACCCCCGCGGCGGGGTTTGTACGGGTCCGTCGGGTCGACCCGTTCGTGGGTTGTTCAGCCTGGCCGTGCACCTTTTCGGGTGCGGACCATGGACCGCTGGCTGGGAGGGGTATGTGCGTGTCTCTGTCAGCATCTGAGCGCATTGCCCCAGGCGGGCCGAGCGAGAGAGGTCATACGCCTCGGCCGGGAGAGGGGTGCGACGAGGAGCGCCCATTCCCAGATAGCCTCGGACCCCCGGGACGGCAGTCCGTTTGCAAAGGGGTGAGTCAGTGAGGTATATCGGTGGTTCCGGGTGAGAGACGGACTCCTACGATCTTTAGGTCGTAACAATTACGCTTCATTGAATTTTATTTGTTGTACCTGAGGTAGAAGCATCAGTATGCTCCTTCTTCTTCTCTGCAAGATAGATCTTGCAGTTCCTCTTCCAATGGCCAATCTTATGGAAATGGAAGCACTCAAATTTTGATGGAGCCACTTTGGTCTTTTTCTTCCCTTTCTTCACCTTTGCAGGTTGTGGGACCTGCCTCTTCTTACCCTTGCCTTTCGGCTGGTCGGAAGAAGCAGAGCTAACAACCAATGTAGTCGGCTTCATCTCAATCTCCTCAAACTGCCTAAGCATATTGAGGAGACCAGGAAGATCCGTTTCAAGACTGTTCATTATGAAACCAGTGATGAAAGGCTTAAAGTCAGGGGTTAAAGACTTAAGGATAATGTCCACAGACATCTCATTGTCCAGGACAAATCTGAACTGGGCGGCGTCTTCTACGTACCCGATCATCTTGATGACATGATCTTGTACGGGTCCTGTCTCCATCTTTGTGCCCCAGAGGTTACTGGTGGCTTCGAACTGGGCAGCTCGAGATCGCTTGCCGTATAACTCTTGTGCATTCAGGAGCATACTTTGAACATCCATATGTTCATGCTTCCTCTGCAGTTCGTTACTCATCGAAGCCAGAGTAAGGCATCTGGCCTTCTTTGCATGCCTCTGGTATAGCTTATAGGCTTCCTTTTCCTCGAAGGTCGAATCGTCATCTGGCTTCTCCGGAGCGTCCTCGAACACTATGTATCCAATCCCGGCTAGGGAAAGGAACAACTTAATGTTCCTAAGCCAGTCTTTGTAGTTCGTTCCATCAAGCACGTTCTTCTCTACCATATATCTAAGACCCGAATCCATTCTGCAATTTTATAGATACTTTAGTCAGTATATGTTCGTTGTATAGTTTTAATGGTTTTTAATAAAACTATATTCTCCCACTAAATTTATTAAAGCCATAATAATAAACAATTTATTATAAAATAACATTTGTGAGAGAGGGATCCAACTACCCTGAGTCTGACAACCTTGAGTGTGTCTCAACAAGTTGTCTGACTCTGCAGTCGGTAGACGAACTCGTCGTCAATCATATTAAATATGATTCCCTATCGATTTTACCCCTAGTCAATTGTGATCATGAGTGTGCTCATCCAGATCACAATGGCTAGCCTAGTCAGACCCTTGTTTTCGTGTCTAGCCTGACTTGCCCCGCTGCTCGGTGTATGCACGACACGTCGGTTTGGGTCAGGACTTAGACTACATTCTTGGTTAGACTTAAGCCGGTGCTCGGTGGATGAGACAACGGTTTTAGTCCGGTCAAGATGTTTATCAAGAAATCGGTTTCTATAAGATTGTCATGTCACGGCTTGAGTGTAGCTCAACAACCGTAACATGTTTCTTACAGTTGCCAACTCCTAAAACAAGGAGGGCTACGATTTATCTTGAACAAGATTATTATCATATTTGACTTAGGTATAGTCGATGGACTTACATAATCATGATTCGACTCCTTGCGGTCCAGCGGACGCGGACAGGTAATTGACTAAGCCAGGACCACTCGGCCCCTAGACTAGCTAGGGTGGTCCAGCAAACTTAGCCAAGCACATTGACCGACATCATGATCCATTGAAGGAGTTTTCATCAGTTCTATGTTCGTCCAACAACTAAATGACTTTTAATTAAAACTAGTTAATCTTTATCAATTAGTGGATCCTAAAATTCTAAATTTTATGGATTGGTTGAACAATTTTTATTAAGTCCTTATCAACTATAAGGTTCATTCGTTCAACGTGCTACCCCAATCTAATTAAGATTTTAGTAAGACAATTACAACAATTTGCAAAAATTGTCTTTTATGAAAATCATCATTTAAACGATTTATTGTAATGATTGACAATAAAAAAGGACTACCCTAATCTGGTATTAGGTTTTGATGTTGTTTTGTTCATCAAACAAAGCATGTCACTAGTTTATTAAAATTTCATTTTATAAAATATTAATCATTTAATGGCTAACCTAAAAGGGTTCATGAATACATTATTCAACATGTCTATTAAAAGAAAATGAAACAACTAATTTATCCGCATAAATAAAAGTTTCATTTAGTGACATATGATGAGAATTTGCAAGTTAAAATTATCTACATAATTATAAACACGCAAATCTAAAAATTAACAATTAAAATTAAAGATCAAAATTTAAAGCTTAAAACATTTTTATCACATAAAACTAGGTTTCATAAAATTATCAAATAATTTTAAAACCTAGGCTTTAAAATTTTAATCAATCATTTCTAAGATTAAAATATCGCATAAATAATCTAGAAACATATATGTAATTTTAAAAGAAACCCATTTATCATTTCATCTTATGAAAATAAAATATTTCTTTAATATACATATCCATTAAAGCAATTTTAAAACATTTTTAAAATCATTAGAAATTGTTTTAAAAGCTTTCAAATAAAGTTTTAAAATTTCCAACCTTTATGCAACTTATGAGAATTAAATTTCCAAAATAAAATATATCCTAAAAGTTACATAAACTTTAAACTTTTAAATGCTCGGAAAAATTATTATATCTCATAGAAAATTTTTAAAAAGCATTTAAAGATTAGAGACCTATTTATATTTATCGTATAAAATTAAATCGTCCCAAAAAAATTTCGTGTTGCAAAAACAATTTTTTAAAACACAAAGCAATTTTTAAACTAATTTTAACATAAAGCTAAGATAGTTCGTAAGTTAAAATTAAGCAATTTAAAGATTTAAAAAACGTCGCTGAAATAGATCTATAACATAACCGTGGCTCTGATACCACTAAAGGGGTTTTGGCGGACCCTCAGAGCTCGGATCTGTGTCCGTCCTAAGTCGGACGGACCACAGGGGCATAAAAACGCAGCGGAATAAAATTACTACTAGCTAAACAATTTAGCTAGGCTCTGAGGGAGCCAGAACCTAGCCCGATCTATGCCAACTTGGGCTGGATCTGACCACCCCAAGAGGGATCTATTCTACAGCGACAAAATTAAATCTAAACTAAAAATTGCTTAACCACATACCCGGAATCTTGGCCCTGGAGCAGGCAAGATGTACCGCACCGTCTTCTGATGCTCCTCGTAGCCGTGCCGCCTTGAATCGATCCGCCTGAGCTGCCTCGCACCCTCGAACCTATCCGCCCGAGATGACTTTCGCCTCCGAGCCGACTTTCGCCTCCGAGCCGATCACACGCGGTAGAAAGTTTCACTTGAATAGACCCGCGTCTTAGACGTCTGTATCCGAATCCAAACCCCCTTCGTAGCCTTGCTAGGACTACTCCGGAGAACAGGAAGGAGAGAGAGAGAGAGAGAATAGTTAAGTCACCGATCGAGTTTGCTCTAAAATTCTGGAGCTACTCGATCGAGGACTTGGTGCATCTTTCAACGAAGGGAGTGCACCCCTATTTATATAGGGAGTCGGCACTCCTTCTTTTGTTGCGAGCAATGTGGGACTATTGCTAATTTGAAGAAAATTCAATTAAGCTAATTTAGCTTAATTTGACGTTAGTGAGCTTTTCGTAAAAGCAAACTTCAACTAATTAATTCTCTTCGATCATTAAACTTTAGACACCAAACAAGCTATCAATCCGAAGAGCTTCGAATGGTGAACACGTAGGAACCAACGGTGACGAATTTCGACTTCGTTTGACCTCTCAAACAATTGCCCAAAGTTGGGCAAAAATCAACTTTCGTTGTCGTCCTTTTGGGGTTTCAAAAAACCCTAAAAATCACTTAAGTTGCAGGTGCGCCCGCTAGGCGTAGCGGGCGCGCCCGCCCAAGGTAGGGAGGGCGGGCCGCCCGCCCGGTGGGCTGCGGGCATGCGCCCGCTGCTGCAGTGGGCCGTGCCCGCTGCAAGCAGCGGGCGCTGGCCCGCTGCAGTCAGCGGGCCAAGCCCGTTTTGCCCTTGCGGACAGGCTTGTTAGCCCAGTGGGTCTAACCCACTTTGCTTTGAACTGTTTTCGCGTTTTTGGTCTCGTTGGAGCTCTGATTTGGATGCGGTTTGAACCTGTGTTTAGACCTGGACTATCCCGTCAGCCAGGTAACCCTTTCCAACATATTTGTTCATACTAAATTTGTCGTAACCAATTTATGACATGTTTAATCTTTGTTTGCATCAGATGCAACATTTGTCCATATTGCTATTACGACTAATTTTCACAACAAGCTTTGTGAATATTAACTATTCAATATCATCAAATGAATTTCTCTCAATTAATCTTCCTATTACTAAGACAAGAACGCTACTCGGTGTGAGACCCTACAGCCTGACCTTACTACATGTTGGGGCTCGGAACCCCTAGACGACGGCCACTACGAGTAGTAGCTGTCGTCTCTGTTTCAGAATCATCATAACGTGATCGACCCTTTGACAAAAGCATCATTGGGTTTACTTTGGCTGTGTCAGTGATGAATACCGTTAGCTATAGTCCCTTCGTCAAGACTGTGTCCCTCTTGGCCTAGGGTATGGTTTACTGTCAACCCTATTAAACAACATTGGTCAGTATACGGTGGTCTTTGTTGTATTCACGTTGTACTTCTTACAACGTACCCCGGCCGAGGATTAACACAAAGACCGTACTGAGCCTGTGACACTAACTTCCCTTTAACGCAAGTGACGAATCCCATCTTAGTCATCTACTCGCCTCGTGAGCTTCAGGTGCAACCCAACCTAAGATCTTTCAGCAGGCCTAGCCTCGAACCTAGATCATAGGTCTAAGCTACACGGTTTACTCACAGGTTCGTACAAGTGACTTCAGGTCATAAGGACCAGCTTACCTATCATCACCCTAGAGTAATTATAGAAAGTTTAGTTAAAGTTAACCATTTAACAACTCTAAGTTGGTCGTTCAATGAACTCATTCTTCAATGAGCACCTGTGTCTTGTCTTTGACTTCACCAAGTCGAATGTCTATGAGATCATCATTACCCTGAGGTAAGACTAAGACACAGTGGTCTATCTGATGTATCGATATCCAGTTCTCGACACATCTATGAACATGACCGTTTAAGACTTATGTTTCTATTCAGTCGCTTACATACTCATAATCGAGATCTTATCTAGATACGTAAGGACCTAACTATAAGTCTATGGACATTATCTAAGTATATTAATTCAAATGATTTCATACTTAGGATAATGAGTACCATATACAGTATGAACAAGACGTATACTTAGGATAAATCGCTTTATGGGCATATATCCTCCTACAGTATTTCCTTTCGTAACACTCGCTCTTCGGGCATCCCGGGGATCGGGGCGTTACATTTGACAGTTTTTGGCGGCCTATGCAGGTCTCCTCACTGTGGCTGCGTAATTAGTACGTGTAGTGTTCCAATGTTTGAGGGTAGTTGAGCCCTAAGGTGGGTAGGCGTCTAACCTTAGGGTAGGGCCCTTAGGTTAGACAGTCCGAGGATGGACTGTTATGTTCTTCACATAAACATCTAGGCGCATGTATTCACACACTAACATACACATCACATACCACAAATAAATCCATATACGTATATGTATGTGTACGTAGTGAGTGCATATAGTGATGTGGATGTGCTATTAGGTGAATAATAGGATGTATCTGTGATTTGTTTAGGATGCAGATGTGTATGGACGACAGTGAAGCATATAGTGTATATATATGTGGCGTGAGTATGTATTCTTGTTTGTACTTCATGGATAATAAGATCATCTTACCCAGCTGACCTTGGGCAAGACTCACACCCTAGAAAGTTCGAGGACGAACTTTATTTTAAGGTGGGTAGGATGTCATGCCCTGTTGTGAAATATACGTGTATTCTACTATATACACGTGGTATTTCTACCTACGGTGTATACGTAGGCATGAAATAAACGTGGATATCGATGTAAGTAACGTAGTACAAGGGGGATTGGTCCGTAATGTGTGGCTAAGAGACGAGAAAGCGAGATTGAGTGCGGGAGAAGTGTGAGAGACGTCGTGGGTGCAAAACAACAGGAATGTGTTGGACGTGTGTCCGTGGTGCATGTATGTATGTGTAGGCATGCATGGGTATGTGTAGGAAAACCATGCAAGTGTGAAAGGGGTTAGGGGTCATTGGAAACCCCCGTAAAATTTTAGAAAGGTGAGGGGCAAAATGGTCATTTGGACCAAAGGTGATGTGCGTATATACTAAAGTTTTGTGTGCGTAAAGTAATGGCAAACTTGTAAATATCTAAAAGTTGAGGGTCATTTTGGAAGGGTATTTTAGTCATTTTAGGCAACTCATGGCTTATGGAGCAAGTAAGAGATGTGTAGAAATTTCTAAATGAGAATCTTTTCTTTCTTTTTTCTTGAACTTTCTCTTCTCTTCTCTTTTTCTCTTTTCCTCTTCCCCTAGCTATGGCCGGCCACCCCTCCCCCATTTTCTCCATCCTCTTCAACTCAAAACTCTAATTCTTTCATCCAAAAATTAAGTATCTCAAGTAGGTCGCAAGAGAGAAGAAGATGGAGAAGAAAGGAGGAAGAGAGAAGGAAATCAAGCATTTGAGGTAGGAATTCTCTTGGATTTGGAATTCCACTTCTTTGTTCTTGATGCCATGTTTTTATAGCATGATTTACTTAATTTGTAGTCGGGGTAGCTAATTTGATGTGCCATGATTCAATTTCACAAATTCCCCCTTGAAATTCTTAATAAAAACACCCCCTTGAGAACTTGAAAATCCTGCAGTAGGTTATTACTGGAATTATGGTTACTGTAGCTCGAATTGTGTTTCGAAAAAATTATATCTTGTAGATCTTGAAGTTCTACCTCAAAATCATATAAATTTTGATATATGTTCAATTCAAAAATTAGGATCAAAAATTCCAACTTTACAGCATGTCTGTTTGATCTTCAGTCTGGACATAGTTTAGTAATATTAACCTCAGTACCTGCACACACACAATGGAATTTTATGTTCTTGGTATCGTTGGAAAGCTAACAAGTTTATCTGCAACTTCATCACAATGCATGTATTTCGAAATTCTGGCTAAAACATGCCCAAAACAGCCATCTTTACAGCCTTAAGAATCTGCCTGAAAAACAGATTTGACAGGCTTCACCAATTAATTTACCATAAATCACTTACTTAATATTTTTGCATGAAATTTTATCTGTGAATCCAGTACTAAGATACCTACAATTTGTATTTATAAATTTTTTCTAAATTCTGACTATAATTGGGTGATATCAGCTATATTTTATGACTGCATGTACATTTCCTGCAAGCTGAAATAGATAAGCGGTGTGATATATTGAGTATTGTGGCTAATACACCCTCTATGGTACATGACTATTGTTTCTACATGGAAGTTAGACTAATGTTATGTGTTGCCAATTGATTCGCTAATGTGCTTATAGACATATATGTCACGATCACCATGTGTTTGTGAAAATACCTCTATGATATGAAAATGAGAAACATGAGAAGTGAGCTTGTGAACACTTGAATCATGAATTATGTTGTGAATGGGTAATGATGGGGTCATGAAAAGCATGGTTTCATATGTTATGACTGATGAATTGAACTGGCTATGGTGAAGAGCATGCCACTTGGGTGCATGGCCCACGTTGATATGTGATGTGACTACGATGGAGGGCATGACACTTTGGTGCATGACCCATGTTGGTATGAATATGGAATGTGATGCAATGCAACATGACTCCTTCATTACTAAAATGATAAAATGAAACTCTTGAATGTCTCAGTCCTCTCTAATGCGGGTGAGTTAGCAAAACCTTGGTTTAGGTGGGATTTGAGTAAATTGTGGATATGAGGCCTGGACTGAGAAGTTGGAGGAAATGATTATGTGATATGTGATACTTATATCCACTCGCCTTTACCGGGAGTGGAGAGGACATACAGAGATTGTGTTATTGTGGGAGGCCTCACTCCTGCCAGGGACGGGGGAGCTGAGAGGCCCGGCGTACAGTGCATGTGTCCACTGCGTCATGTGATATATTCACCTCAAATTTGGGGTGAGGTCTAGGTCCTGGTATCACATAGTTTATCCAAGTTCCTATTAATTCAATTATAAAATAATAAAATAATAATTTTTGCATGTTACTCCTTCTGCTGGCAGCACTTCCCCCTTCGCTTTACCTATCTTGCGCGTGACACTGAGTTATACACTTGGCATTCGTAGTTTCCTTTTAGCCTATGTTTGTGTGAACATTTGCATCATTATTAGTGCTAACCCTTTTCCTTGCAGTAGCTCGACATTGGACCGCAGGTATGATCCTTTTTATTGGCTATTTACTTAGTTTACATGTCTTATGTCTCTTGCCTTGCCTTGTGTATTGATAACCTTAATACGGTGTTCCAAATCCAAGTTGGTTTCTACTAGGGCACGCATTGACGTGCTCCTCCCCACTTTTCAGGTAGTAGGGACAGCATGGTTGGTGGTGGCTTGGAGTTGGGTTTCAGGGGTAGTCTTGGTGTGAGCTGTAGCTGAGTAGTGTGACATGGTTGTCATGGGAGGTGGAGAGTGGCGATGTATGTGTAGTGGTGCATTTGGACTATGTATGTAAATGAAAGTTGTTATATAAATTTGTTGTTGTTGTTCTATATTATTTATGAGTTGTTTGATATTTTAATGAAGCTGCACTTGTACTATTCCAGTATGTGCCCAGTGGCCTGCTTATTCAGTTTCTTCTTTCCCTCTATTTTCCTCTCTCATCACCCTCACTCTTCAGGATACTTGAAAAAAATTAAATGCCGGGTATTCTGGAAAATGGGGCGTGACATTTAACTTTATACGTTATTGTTAAAAATGAAACCATTTTTCATTTGAGATGTTTTTTAAAATTCTTTTATGCGATAAAAATAATTTTAGAAACATGAAAATTTTTATGATGATTTTAAAACGTAGTTTATGAAATAAAAAGTATACGATAATTTTTTATGAAACTTTTTTTAAGTTTTAAAACCATGGTTTTAATTTAAATGTTAAATTATAGACGCATGTTAATTAGTTATAAATGTTTTAAACATGTTGTTCTATTTAATTGTTAAATAGTTGGATGCCTATTTTTATGCGATAAAATTAGAGTAGTTTATGTTTTAATGGCCATGATTTATTATGTGATAATTGATGAAACCTTTTAGGTTAGACATTAAAAACCTGTTTAAAATTTATAAGATAAATTTTAAATGACATGCTATGTTTTAATAATCATTACAACCTTTTAAAACCTAATTCCTGATTAGGGTAGTCCTTTAACGACGATTATTGTTTTAATCGTTGTCATAATAATTCTCATTAAAAGACTACGCTTTAAAGCGTTGTAAATGATTTTATTAAAATCCTTATAACGATTAGGATAGCTCATGAACCTTAAGTTGACAAGGACTTGATAAACATTATTAACAAATCCTAAAATTTTGAATTTTAAGGATTCAACTAGTTGATAGGATTAATTAGTTGTTAATAAAAGCCTTTTAGTCTATGGCACACATATAAGAATGACAATCTTCATTCAACGGACCATGATCCGGTCAATGTGCTTGGCTAAGTTTGTTGGATCACCCTAGCTAGTCTAAGGGATAAGTGATCCTGGCTTAGTCAATTCCCTGGCCGTGTTCCGCTGGACCGCAATAACGCGAATCATGATTATATGACACCCTGGACTATATCTAAGTCAAATAAGTTAATAATCTTCTTCAAGTTTAGCCGTAGCCCTCCTTGTTGTAGGGGTTGGTAACTATAGGACCCGTGTTCTAATTGTTGAGCTACACTCAAGCTGTGACATGGCAACCTTGCAGAAACCAACTTCTAAAATACATATGATGTAATCTTGATTTGGCCTAAACCGTCGTGTCGTAAATACACCGAGCGCGGGCGTAAGTTAATCTAATGATGTAGTCTAGACTTGACCCAAACCGTCGTGTCGTGAATACTCCGAGCGCCGACGTAAGTTAGGCTAGACAAGAAAACAAGGGTCCGACTAGACTAGTCATTGTGATTTGGATGAGCACACTCATGATCACAAATGGCTAGGGGTAAAAACCGATAAGAGAATCATATATAATATGATTGATGAAGAGTCATCTATCGATCGCAGAGTCAAGCAATTTGTTGAGATACACTCATGGTTGTAAGACTCAGGATGGTTGGATCTCTTTCCCATTAATTTAATTTAATTAAATCATTCATTATTAAGTCTTAAAATGATCACGAAAATAGTGGGAGGATATAGATTGATAAAAGCCATTATATCTATATTTAAAAACTTGAACATATGCTAAACTAGGGTAAATTCTAAGTTTACCGATGGAATCAAAATATAATATTCTAACGGAATAAGTTAACTAGTCAAATAGGTTGGTTAATTGAATATCAAGTTAAATTCTAGTTGATAGACTAAACTTTATTCTCATTGACATCAAAATGACCTTCTTAAGAGCAGACTTAAGGAATATCATTTCATTAAGTTCTGAGTCCAACAAAAGAAATGCATGCTACATGTTACTCGCCTCTATATGGGGCAGTTGGAACATATTGATGTTCAATAGCAAGTTTCTCCATACAATTTGTTGAGCGACACTCAAGGTTGTATGGAAAGCAGGTTCGATCCGTAAGCTTCGAAAATTCGATCAAACTGTTTGAATCGAATATGAGTGCATGGGCAGTGCAAGACTATGTATCCCAACCGGATCTTAAGACGAGCAACTTATTGAGCTACACTCAAGGTTGCAAAGCTCAGGCGTTTGGATACATGAGATGCTTGCATAGCTATTTAAACTTTTGTTGAGACATTTAATATCTAAATGAGATTTAGAAAAGCAAGAAGGCACTCAGAAAGGTCAAATTGAGAAAGATAGTTTTATTTATCATTAGTAAAGGCGTAAGTAGGAGGAACTGAAAATGTGACATATTTGATGTCACGATTTCAGAATAATTGTTATACAAAAGACGTCTAACACATTTTTGACGAATGTCGTCACCTTCGTTCTGAAGCGATGTTTTGTGTTAGTAATTTGTAATAACTAGAATATATTAAATGTTAATATATGAATACGTAAGATAGTAATAAACTTATATGGCAAAATAGACTAGGCCGTACCAAAGACACTAAGCTTCACAAGTCACATAAAGAGGGGTCTGACCTCTAGTATTATGGAGTCTACGGAGACTAAGCTTCACAAGTCACATAAAGAGGGGGTCTGACCTCTCGTATTATGAAGCCTATGGACACTTGTGAACCTTATTCTCAAAGGTATGATGACTGTAACGACTGGTTTTTCATGTATTTGGATTATCTATATTATATATATGTTTTGGTGGATTTTCTCCTTATGTGTGGTTTCCGTCTCCGTAGCTTTCGTTTTCGTTCGTTTCGTTGTGATTTTCTAGCTTCTTCATTAGATCATTGAGTTGGAGTAAGTCATTCGTGACGAGCTTCATATCGCTCATATCTTAGAGATAGGTTGATCTTAGAAGCCGTAGGAATCTTCCCGTAGCTTTGTGCTTCGATTCGAGACTTTTCGTGCACCTTAGTTGGTTCAAGAAGGAGAACCAACCGACTAGATTCCAATCTAGTCGGTCAGGAACTCTTCTCAAACCGACTAGTTCATTAAATCAATAATTCAGAAGTTACTGTTTACTCTTAGTCGGTCTAAGAACAACCACCGACCGACTAGATGTGAAACTAGTCGGTCAGAACTTGCTCTCAGACCGACTAGTTCCTTCGATTAATTTTACCTAAGTTACTGTTTATCGTTAGTCGGTCTAAGAACATTTTTCGACCGACTAGGTTGCAAACTAGTCGGTCAGCCATTGTTCTTTAACCGACTAGTTCTTTGACCATTTTGACGACCTGAGTTACTGTTTGGTGTTAGTCGGTCGCAGTTGGTCTACCGACCGACTAGTTCTTAAACTAGTCGGTCAACAACTCTTCTTTGACCGACTAATCGCCCCCGAAACCCTAGGTTTCGGGCAGCCGCCGGGTTGTTTCCTATTTAAACCTCCAATCGTTTTCTTTTCTTCCTTTCACTTCTCTTGGCCATTTTCTTTCCCCTTGATCTCTAATCTGCGCCAACCTTCCTCTAGCCATTCCTCCTTCCTCAAGAGCCCCTCTCCCTCTCCATTTGTGCCGGCCACCTCCTTTAGGCCGTCGGTAAACCCCCAAAACCCCCAAAATCCCATTTCTCCAGATTTTCTCACCGTTTCCAGATCTGAGCCGAAGTTCTCCGGATCGTTCTTCCGCTACGATACGGTAGTAAATCGATCCTTTAATATTCTCTTAACCCGCATGGTGATTTTTGTTAAACCCTAATAGAACTGATATTATTTTACCATGGCAGCGATCCCAACCCCGTAGTCTAACATTTTGTGACGTGCCTCGTTGATCGTCATCTTCGGTGCTAGGCAAGTGAAACTTGCCACTTAGGGTTTTAGGACATGTTTTAGGCCATTTGCTTGTTGTAGGCGTAAAAGAGACTAGGCGACGAAATGATACTCGCATAGGCGCAAATTTCAGGATCTAGCTTGACAACGAAGCTTGATCCGACTACTTTTAATTATTGGCACTTGTCATCCATGCATCTTATCTGCCATGTTTAAATTCAACTAACGGTACGCAAATTATCTGTACATGCCATGCTATCCATGTTGAATGTTGCATTCGTAGCACACGCTACATTACTTGTACTACTTGATCCAGCTAGGCACCCGTTATGCGGGCATAACCCTACGCCATACGTGTCAAAAACACTTCCTGGCTCGTGATCCAGAAGCGAGCATACGTGTTCGGGGGTAATGCCCTGGCTCGATACACGTGGAGGGGTAGGGATAAGCGATCACCTGAGTTTACGAGTTAGCCTGATTCGCTACTCTAGCCAGAAGACGTAATCTCTGTGCACGACGTGTTTACTTGACGTGATTTACTTGACTTGTACTTGTCCGTGTTTATACTTGTAAAACTTGTCATCCATGCCATACTTGCTACTTGTTACTTGTTTTTTGCACCTCACCTTATTTGTTACTCACATACTAAACTTGTCATGCTATGCATCATACTATAACTGCTAGGTTGTTAGTTTACCTTCCTTTCAGTTTCCTTGCCCAAGTCTTTTAGACTTGCTGACATGTGCCCCTTTACTCTTTTGGGTGACACATGTTAGATCCTGGGCCTGAGATTGCTGCTGAGGACGTGGTGTTCGCTGACGCTGAGTCAGAGCCCGCGTTCATCGAGGAGTTTGAGGATACGGGTGATCAGTCGTAGAGACTGTTTGTGTTGTTGTTTAGACTGCTTTAGTTGTCGGTGCATAGCACCTATACTTTGTTTGTGTTGTCTTTTGTTGGCCATGTTGGGCCTAGACTCTTTCTTTTAGCCTGATGGCTTTTCTGGATGTTGAACTTAATTTTAATGTTTGGACATTGCTGAGATTTGGGATTTTATTTCTGTATCTCCTTGTGTTATTATCTTGTTCTGCTCGTGGTTACAGGGACCTGCATATGTTTTATTGACGCTTATCAGGCGTGTAGCTTCACAGCTCCACGTTTGAGCGGAACTTTTCACGTCTCGCCTCCATTTTAGGGAAGCGGGGCGTGACAGGTTTTGTTGGTGGCCCATGCAGGTTCTCTTCTGTAACTGCGATTATCGGAATAATGATAATAATATTAGAATGTCCAATAAACTAAGTTCGACATCCGAGTCATAAGCTATGAGTCTAATCTGTTTCGTTTTCTGTGTCATTAGATGGCAGGAAGGAGAAATACCCGTGGTGGTGGTGGTGCGCCCCCTCATGACGAGGAGCCTGAGCGGGAGCCCACCAATGGGGAGATGATGCGGATGATGCTTCAGATGATGCAGGGCAGCAGGGCATGCTCCTGCAAGTCCAGAATGCTCCAGTTGTTCGAGCTGCTCGGGCAATTCCGGAGGCCCCTCGCTCCGAGCCAGGAGCGAAGCAGTTTCGGGAGCTGGGTCCCGCTTATTTTGATGGGTCTGAGGGTCCTCTAGCTGTCGATGAGTGGATTCGAAACATTGAGGATAATTTGAAGATGGCGAAGATCAGCCTGGCTGGATGGGTTGATTTGGCGAAGAGGCAGCTCAAGGATAATGCTCGGAACTGGTGGGATGCAGAAGAGAAGATGCTGGTGGAGCCGATAGCTTGGGCTACCTTTAAGTCCAAGTTTGATGAAGAGTTCTTTCCGAAGGCTGCCAGAAAGGAGATGCTACAGCGTTTTATTGAGCTGAAGCAAGGGAGCTTGACGGTGGACCAGTACCACCAAGAGTTCACTAGGCTGAGTCGGTTCGCACCGAAGATGGTGCAGGAAGCTGATGAGAGGGCTCAGATGTTCCTGCAGGGACTTGCTTAGGAGCTTTAGAGTTTCGTGTCTTCCTCTGATCTGGAATCTTATCAGAAGGTTCTGGTAGCTGCGAGGAGGCAGGAGCTGAACCTGAGCCAGAGGAGGGGACATGTTGCTGGAGCTGGGAAGAGGCCTATGGAGCAGGCCAGAGCGGTGGTTAGGCCTGGTTTCAAGCCTAATCAGCCGGTGCAGTTCAAGAGGCCAGGAGGGCCTATTCAGAAGACTTGCCATTTCTGCGGCAAGACCGGGCATATCAAGGAGCAGTGTAGGAGATTCCTGGGCCAGTGTATTGTCTGTGGAGATCCTACCCATACCATGAAGGACTGCCCGAAGTCGAAGCAGCCTTGGAGGGCACCTGTTGCTGCACAACCGTTGCAGCAGAGAGCGCCCGTGCCTGCTGGACGTGGAGCAGCTCTCGTGCCACAGAGGCAGGCTTTTAAGCAGGCTTTTCCGCCGAGGAGGCATGCTTTTCTGATGAACGCTGTGGAGAGCGAGGCTGTGGATGAGGTTATTACAGGTAACCCTCAATCTAGTCGTTTCTTTCCTTAGTTAGTCTTAGTTATTAGATTATGTTTGGTTGCTTGCATATGATTGTTTGCTAGAATAGGATATGATTGTTAGATTGCTTGTTAGGTGTGATTCTGGTTTGCACATTTCCTGCACGAGTCCTCTTTGACTCAGGAGCATCGATGTGCATTATTTCTCGGAGCTTCGTGAAGAAGCATTCCTTGTTGACATCCCCTCTTTCCAAGAGTTGGAATATCGTTACAGGAAATGGCATGTTCTCGGGGCATCGTGGTTGCAATTCTTGCCCGTTGGTGGTCTGTGGACATGAGCTTTACGCTGATTTTATTGTCCATGACATCATCAACTATGATGCGGTCCTTGGGATGGATTGGCTTGCGAGCTTCTATGCTACGATCGACTGTCGGAGGAAGAAGGTGGTGTTCGAGATTCACGGACATCCAGTATTTGAGTTCAGCCGGAGTAGCAGTTCGCTTGGTCCTGTCAGATTTCGGGCCAGGCCGGTGGAGTTTGTGGCTATGCAGATGGAGCTAGAGAGGCCAGGGGTTGTGCGGGACTTCGATGACGTCTTCCCCGAGGAGATGTCTGGATTGCCACCCGATCGAGCTCTCAAATTTTCGATTGATCTTATTCCGGGAGCGCAGCCGATTTCGAAAGCGCCCTACCGTATGGCACCCGCTGAGTTGGAGGAATTGCGGAAGCAGCTGGATGAGCTTTTGTAGAAGGGTTATATCAATCCTAGTGTGTCTCCGTGGGGAGCACCGGTGCTGTTGGTGAAGAAGAAGGATGGTTCACGACGCATGTGCGTGGACTACAGGGAGCTGAATGCGGTGACCATCAAGAATAAATACCCGTTGCCTCGCATCGATGATATTTTTGATCAGCTTGGAGGTTCGAGGGTATTTTTGAAGTTGGATCTGAGGAGTGGTTATCATCAGCTGAAGGTGCAGAAGGAAGATGTTCCGAAGACAGCATTCAGGACGAAGTATGGACACTACGAGTTTGTGGTTATGCCCTTTGGTGTAACCAATGCACCCGCAGTTTTCATGAATCTGATGAATTTGATCTTCTATGACTTTTTAGATAAGTTTGTCGTTATCTTTATTGATGACATTCTGATCTATTCAAAGTCGGAGGAGGAGCATGCCTCGCACTTGAGGACAGTATTGGAGATTTTGAGGAAGCATCGTTTGTATGCCTAGTTTTCGAAGTGCGAGTTTTGGCTGGACAGAGTTGCTTTTCTCGGGCATGTGGTATCTGGAGATGGTATTTCAATGGATCCCGAGAAGATCAAGGCCATCAGAGAGTGGCCTGTTTCGCAGTCAGCATCTGAGATCCGGAGTTTCCTTGGGCTTGCTGGTTACTATCGGTGCTTCATTAAGGACTTTTCCTGTATTGCTGAGCCGATGACCAGATTGACGTGGAAGGATGTACCTTTTGTTTGGTCGGGTGATTGTGAGAATGCCTTCGGTGTTCTGAGGGAGAGATTGACAACTGCCCCTATTCTTGTTGTGCCTGATCGCAGCGGAGGATTTGAGATCTTTTGCGATGCTTCTGACAAGGGTCTCGGTTGTGTGTTGCATCAGCACGGGCATGTTGTGGCGTATACTTCGCGTCAGCTCAAGACTCATGAGAAGAATTACCTGACGCACGACTTGGAGTTGGCTGCTATCGTGTTTGCGCTCAAGATTTGGAGGCACTTCCTGCTGAGTGAGAAAGTGAAGATCTTCACCGATCACAAAAGCTTGAAGTATATTTTTACTCAGAAGGAGCTCAACATGCGACAGCGTCGATGGTTGGAGCTCATGGCGGATTATGAGATTGATTTGCAGTATCACCCTGGCAAGTTGAATGTGGTCCCGGATGCGCTGAGTAGGTTTCCAGCGGTGATGATGTTGACTTCGCAGTGGAGATTGCAGCAGGATTTTTGCGAGTCTGGTGTTGAGATCGTTCTTCCTGGAGAAGCTTCTTCGTTGATGTGTATGCAGATACAGTCGACGATCGTGGATCGGATCAAGGCTGGTCAGGCTGAGGATCCGAAGCTGGTGAAGATTCGGGAGCAGGTGGAAGCCGGTCTGCGGACTGACTTCTTGATTCATGAGGATGGCTCGCTGAGGTATGGAGCTAGGGTGTGTGTGCCAGCTGGGGATATCAGGGAGGAGTTATTGGTGGAGGCACACAGTTCGCCGTATTCTGTGCATCCTGGTGGCACCAAGATGTACAAGGATCTTCGTCTGAATTTTTGGTAGCATGGTATGAAGAGGAGTGTGGCTCGGAGTGTGGCCAAGTGCCTGGTTTGCCAGCAGGTAAAGGCGGAGCATCAACGTACGGCAGGGTTGCTACAACCGCTTCCGATTCCGGAGTGGAAATGGCAACACATCACTATGGATTTCGTGACTGGACTACCTCAGAGTCCGAAGCAAAATGACGCGATTTGGGTGATCGTAGACCGATTGACCAAATCCACGCACTTTATTCCATTCTGAGTAGGACAGTCCACTGAGGCGCTAGCGAGGAGATACATGGAGGTAAATTCTTTTACTCTCCGTTTCTATTTCCTTTTCCTAGATAGATAGTGATGTAGCGTGAATCGTGCAGGAGATCGTGCAACTTCACAGAGTCCCTGTGAGTATCGTGTCGGATAGAGACACGAGGTTCACATCTCAGTTCTGGCAGAGTTTGCAGAAGAGTTTGGGTACGCGTCTGAGTTTCAGCACGGCGTACCATCCGCAGACAGATGGCTAGTCCGAGAGGACGATTCAGATCTTGGAGGACATGCTGAGGGCGTGCATGTTGGATTTCAAGGGTTTGTGGGAGGACCATCTACATCTGGTGGAGTTCTCTTACAACAACAGCTTCCAGGCGAGTATCGACATGGCGCCTTTCGCCGCGCTGTATGGAAGGAAATGTCGATCGCCATTGAGTTGGGATGACATTGGTGATCGGGAGCTGTTGGGACCTGAGATGATTGTGGAGGCCGTGGATGTTGTCAGGAACATTCGGGAGAGGTTGAGGATTGCTCAGGACCGTTTTAAGCATTGGGCGGATGCTAAACGCTGTCCTTTGGAGTTTCAGCCTGGCGACCATGTGTTCTTGAAGATTTCCCTGAATCGTGTGGTGATTCGATTTGGGAAGCGAGGGAAGTTGAGCCCGCGATACATTGGACCGTTTGACATTCTGGAGAGAGTTGGCGAGGTAGCCTACCGCTTAGCCTTGCCGCCATCTTTGGAAGGAGTTCACAATGTTTTCCATGTGTCGCAGCTTCGTCGATACATCAGTGATCCATCTCATGCTGTGGATTTCTCGGAGATCACCGTTCGCCCTGATATGACGTATGACCAGCAGCCAGTGCGGATTTTGGACAGGCGTCAGAAGTCACTCTGGAACAAGGTTGTCAATCTTGTGAGGGTGATGTGGCGACACGGCTCGCCAGGAGAATCTACTTGGGAGAGAGAGGATGAAATGAGAGAGCGCTACCCACTTTTGTTCCCGGACACGTGAGTGTTGGGAAATTCTGAGGACGGAATTTTTCTTAAGTTGGGGAGGATGTAACGACTGGTTTTTCATGTATTTGGATTATCTATATTATATATATGTTTTGGTGGATTTTCTCCTTATGTGTGGTTTCCGTCTCCATAGATTTCGTTTTCGTTCGTTTCGTTGTGATTTTCTAGCTTCTTCCTTAGATCGTTGAGTTGGAGTAAGGCATTCGTGACGAGCTTCATATCGCTCATATCTTAGAGATAGGTTGATCTTAGAAGCCGTAGGAATCTTCCCGAAGCTTCGCGCTTCGATTCGAGACTTTTCGTGCACCTTAGTTGGTTCAAGAAGGAGAACCAACCGACTAGATTCTAATCTAGTCGGTCAGGAACTCTTCTCAAACCGACTAGTTCATTAAATCAATAATTCAGAAGTTACTGTTTACTCTTAGTCGGTCTAAGAACAACCACCGACCGACTAGATGTGAAACTAGTCGGTCAGAACTTGCTCTCAGACCGACTAGTTCCTTCGATTAATTTTACCTAAGTTACTGTTTATCGTTAGTCGGTCTAAGAACATTTTTCGACCGACTAGGTTGCAAACTAGTCGGTCAGCCATTGTTCTTTAACCGACTAGTTCTTTGACCATTTTGACGACCTGAGTTACTGTTTGGTGTTAGTCGGTCGCAGTTGGTCTACCGACCGACTAGTTCTTAAACTAGTCGGTCAACAACTCTTCTTTGACCGACTAATCGCCCCCGAAACCCTAGGTTTCGGGCAGCCGCCGGGTTGTTTCCTATTTAAACCCCCAATCGTTTTCTTTTCTTCCTTTCACTTCTCTTGGCCATTTTCTTTCCCCTTGATCTCTAATCTTCGCCAACCTTCCTCTAGCCATTCCTCCTTTCTCAAGAGCCCCTCTCCCTCTCCATTTGTGCCGGCCACCTCCTTTAGGCCGTCGGTAAACCCCCAAAACCCCCAAAATCCCATTTCTCCAGATTTTCTCACCGTTTCCAGATCTGAGCCGAAGTTCTCCGGATCGTTCTTCCGCTACGATACGGTAGTAAATCGATCCTTTAATATTCTCTTAACCCACATGGTGATTTTTGTTAAACCCTAATAGAACTGATATTATTTTACCATGGCAGCGATCCCAACCCCGTAGTCTAACATTTTGTGACGTGCCTCGTTGATCGTCATCTTCGGTGCTAGGCAAGTGAAACTTGCCACTTAGGGTTTTAGGACATGTTTTAGGCCATTTGCTTGTTGTAGGCGTAAAAGAGACTAGGCGACGAAATGATACTCGCATAGGCGCAAATTTCAGGATCTAGCTTGACAACGAAGCTTGATCCGACTACTTTTAATTATTGGCACTTGTCATCCATGCATCTTATCTGCCATGTTTAAATTCAACTAACGGTACGCAAATTATCTGTACATGCCATGCTATCCATGTTGAATGTTGCATTCGTAGCACACGCTACATTACTTGTACTACTTGATCCAGCTAGGCACCCGTTATGCGGGCATAACCCTACGCCATACGTGTCAAAAACACTTCCTGGCTCGTGATCCAGAAGCGAGCATACGTGTTCGGGGGTAATGCCCTGGCTCGATACACGTGGAGGGGTAGGGATAAGCGATCACCTGAGTTTACGAGTTGGCCTGATTCGCCACTCTAGCCAGAAGACGTAATCTATGTGCACGACGTGTTTACTTGACGTGATTTACTTGACTTGTACTTGTCCGTGTTTATACTTGTAACACTTGTCATCCATGCCATACTTGCTACTTGTTATTTGTTACTTGCACCTTACCTTATTTGTTACTCACATACTAAACTTGTCATGCTATGCATCATACTATAACTGCTAGGTTGTTAGTTTACCTTCCTTTCAGTTTCCTTGCCCAAGCCTTTTAGA
Organism: Scilla litardierei; assembly: GCA_030789695.1. Taxonomy (NCBI): domain Eukaryota; kingdom Viridiplantae; phylum Streptophyta; class Magnoliopsida; order Asparagales; family Asparagaceae; genus Scilla; species Scilla litardierei. The sequence goes on from CM061130.1 coordinate 74,637,438, forward strand.
CTTGCTGACATGTGCCCCTTTACTCTTTTGGGTGACACATGTTATATCCTGAGCTTGAGGTTGTTGCTGAGGACGTGGTGTTCGCTGACGCTGAGTCAGAGCCCGCGTTCATCGAGGAGTTTGAGGATATGGGTGATCAGTCGTAGAGACTGTTTGTGTTGTTGTTTAGACTGCTTTAGTTGTCGGTGCATAGCACCTATACTTTGTTTGTGTTGTCTTTTGTTGGCCATGTTTGGCCTAGACTCTTTCTTTTAGCCTGGTGGCTTTTCTGGATGTTGAACTTAATTTTAATGTTTGGACATTGCTGAGATTTGGGATTTTATTTCTGTATCTCCTTGTGTTATTATCTTGTTCTGCTCGTGGTTACAGGGACCTGCATATGTTTTATTGATGCTTATCAGGCGTGTAGCTTCACAGCTCCACGTTTGAGCGGACCTTTTCACGTCTCGCCTCCATTTTAGGGAAGCGGGGCGTGACAATGACCGAAAATCCTTCTGTAAGACAGTGGGAGAATGAATTGTTGAACTCGCAGTCTCGTACATGCTGATGTACCCAGACCCAAGTCTAAGTTAGCCAGGATAAGTCGTTCTTATTATTATTACGACACATGTTCTTGATGAAACACAAGTCTGATAAAATAAAGAACAAAATGACAGAAGTATTTGAAATGATTCGATTAGATCGAAAAGTCAAATACTTAGCTGTATAAATCTTGCATAAATAAAAGAAAATGTGATTTTCTCTCAGGTGAAGTATCTTAACATATTGGATGTGTTAGAGAGCATGAATCGCACTTTGTTAGACACAGTACGACTCATGGCAAAGTGACTGAGTTACAATCCTCCCGCTGGGTTAAGTCCCAGATAGAAATACCTAGGTTAAAGGATTATTCATTAAATCGATCGTTAGGAAGTTAAAGGATTACTCGAGTCTCGTGAGACGAAGAGTCGAGTTAGACATCATAGTCAATGATGGTCTAAAGATAACTTCCAGGATGAAATTCAGAGTAGAGACTCTGATTAACAACTTGATGCAAATGGTCCGTGCACGTAAATAAAGTATAGACTTTAGTTTATGTGCCCAAAGAAAATGTTTCTTATTTTCTGCAAGTAATTCTTCGAGTATAGAAGATAGGTGCAGAAAGAAAATGGTGAAGTACAATTATGTTGTGACAGAACGGTTTTCATCCTAATTCCTATAAACGGATTATGATGAAACTGTCTCCTCAGCAGATGCGTACAGATCAACACGGATCGAACTCGGTGTAAACGCTCATGATAACCATGAAAACTGGAGCATTCATTTATAGTTCATTTTCTAAATATGATTTAGAAGAACGAACTTATATGAATCAGCCTGAGAGTTTTCAAGGTCAGTGGGAGCGAATAAAACACATGCGAGGCATCAAGGGGATGGAACATATTTTGATAAATTGGTCAAAAGAGTTTGACACTTTTAAATATGAACCGTCTAAAATGACCAATAACTTATTAAAAATTATTGTCGTAAGGTACGATAAGCTGGATGAGATCCAGGAAAATTAAATGGATTCCGAAGGACCAAAGTAAATTATTTGGATGAGATTCAAATGAATGGTCTAAGATAAACATAGAAATACCCCTTAAGTCTAATCAGTAGACGGTTTAGCAGACCCACTCATTAAAAATTAAGGTACGATAAGCTGGATGAGATCCAGGAAAATTAAATAGATTCCGAAGGACCAAAGTAAATTATTTGGATGAGATTCAAATGAATGGTCTAAGAAAAACATAGAAAAACCCCTTAAGTCTAATCAGTAGACGGTTTAGCAATAACTTATTAAAAATTATTGTCGTAAGGTATGATAAGCGGGATGAGATCCAGAAAAATTAAATGGATTCCGAAGGACAAAGTAAATTATTTGGATGAGATTCAAATGAATGGTCTAAGATAACCATAGAAAAACCCCTTAAGTCTAATCAGTAGACTGTTTAGTAGATCTACTCACGAAGGCTCTACCACGTGAAGTCTGAAAGACTTATGTGTAAATGCGGTATGAGATGCCAGGATAAATGGGCCTGAGTGCAAGTGGGAGATGTTGCGAGATGTATGCCCTCGAGGCAATTTATCTCAATGTATTTATATAAACATCTAGTTCAAAATTACAGTATGTTGTATGGTAAGAATTTATCTAAGTTAACTCATAATGTAGTTATCATTAGAAATTAACTTAGGTAAAGTCCTGAGAATTAATGTTAGGTCAAACATATATTGAGATGAGGATCTCGATCATGGAGAAGTGCTTGACCGTCGGTAGCATAGGTCTAGAAACGGTCATGGTCATAGATGTTTCGAGAAAAGGATATCGAAACATCGGATAAACCATTGTGTCTTAGTCTTCACCGTATAGCGGCGACGATGATCTCATGGTCGTTCGACTTGACAAAGTCAGAGACAAGACACGTGTGCTCATTGGAGAATGAGTTCACTGAACAACCCACAAGAGTTATCATATGGTTATGATTGACAAATCTGTCAATGATAACTCTTAGTGATGACAGGCAAGTTGGTCTTTGACTTGAGGTCATTGTACGAACCTGTACGTGAACGGTGTCACTTAGATCTCTGACCTAGCTTCGAGGCCAGGCCTGTCGAAAGGTCTTTGGCTGGGTGACATTTAAAGCGTGCGAGGAGAGTAATGATCAAGATAGGATTCGTCTCTCCCGGTCAATGGGAGTTAGTGTCGTCGTGTTATTTCGGTCTTTAGTGAAAACTCTGGCCAGAGTATGTTGGAAGTTGTCCAACATTATTTGACTAAAGATCAATGGAAACTAACCGGCTTCAAGCTATTGGGGTTGCCAGTTTGACCGTACCCTAGGCTTGAGTTAAACGACAAAGTTTTGACGAAGAGACTAAAACTGCGGAATTCATCACGGACACAGTCAGGATGCTCCTGACAATACTCATGTCAATGAGTTAACCACATAATTATGATATTGAAACAGGGACGGTAACTGCTGCTCGTGGTCACTGCCGTATGGGGCTTCGAGCCTAACCTGTAGTAGGGTCAGGCTGTAAGGTCTCACATAGAGTGCGACCTTCGTCTAGTAATAGGTAGAAACATTAGGGAGAATGTGCATTTGATGCAAAAAAGAGAAAACTGCATTTGATGTAAATGATTAATTTTATGCTTAGATAGGGACTAATTTGCATATGATGCAAAAGAGGTTAATTGTGTCTTAAATTCTTTAAGACCATATTTAATTATATTAACGCGTTGAAAAGGTTACCTGGATGACATGATCGTCTCGCTTTAATTACAGGTTCAAACGGAACACAACTCGGACTCCAAACGCTCATATCATGGCCAAAACCGTCAAGGAGTGGCAACCCAATATGTTGGGTTAAACCCAATAGTGAAAACGGGCCCGCGCCCGGTAGGCCCGCGCCAGCAAAAGGGCTGTGAACCCGCAGGCGAGGGCGGGCGCCCGCTGGCAGCGGGCGGGGCCCGCCCGCCCGCTGCAGGCGCAGCACGTGCCACGCGTCTCACTGACGCGTGCAGCGCACGCACCCCGAGGCACGTGCACTGCACGCAGCTGGCCCACACAGTGGGCCTCACTGAACCCTAGGGTTCTGTGCAGATTTGTGACGGCTGGTTTTGTGCGAAATGTGACTTTGGGCTGATCTTTGGACAATCAATTGAAGGGTCAAATGGACTCTGATTGACGTGCCGTTTTTTCCTACGCGTTCACCGTTGAACGCCCTTCGATTTGATAGATTGTATCAATCGTGAAGCTTAAAGTGAGGGAGTTAAAATTCATAGAAGTGTGGCCTTTGTGAAAGGCAAACTGACTTGAATTATTTAACTCCAAACTTTAGTCCCACATCGGAAGTGGAGTAAAAGGGAGGGGTCAACCGCCTATATAGATAGGGGTCTGCTTCCCTCCTCTAAACTCGTCCCAAGCTCTAGATCTGAGCGGCTCCCAAAAATGTTGGAGCACGCTTGGATCTAGGCTTAAATTAAATATTCTCTTCTCCCTATAATTTCGGCCTTACTCCTGAAGGGCTTTAGCAAAGCCACGAAGGGGTTCGGATCCGATCCGAAATCTTAGCAAAGGTTCACCCTCGGGTGAAACTTTCTTCGGTGTGTGGTTGGCTCGGCGACAAGAGAATTGCTCGCCTCGAGACGCGGAGCAGTTCAGTGGGGGACGTGGAGCGGCTCGGAAGACGGTGCGGTACATCTTGCCTGTACCAATACAAGGTTCCGGGTATGTAAATTTAATTAGCGTTCTTTTAATTTAATTGCAGTAGCTTAGTTCCCTCTTGGGATGGTCGGACCCATCCCAAGTTGGTAGAGATCCTGGCTAAGGGTATTGAACCTTAGGGCCTTGTTAAATAGTTTAACATATCTACTTTTTTCGCTGCATTCTTTTGCGTCTGTGGTCCATCCGACTTAGGACGGGCTCAGAATGTGCCCTAAGGGTCCATCAAAACCCTACAAGAAGATCAAGAGATACTGTCACTCCCTGACAACTGAGCAAGACTCTTCTGCAAACTCCTGAACCCTCTACCTTGTCACCATTTGCCAAAACACCTTGAAATTTTTGGACCTTCTACTTCTAACCACAAAGCTTTGGCCAATTTCAGATGGATGAAGTTGTGCGTGGATCCTGAGTCCACCAATACTTGCACATATTGCCCTTTGATGCTTCCCTCTAATCGCAGTGTGTGTGCTGCTGGCACCCAACACATGGCTTGCAAGGATATTGCGGCTGAGCCTTCTCCTTTCTCTTTCTCTGGGTGCTGCCATTGAAACTGTTTTTCATCAACATCATCTTCCTCGTTTTCTCCCTCTTTTGGTTCATAATCTTCCCAGACCCCTTCCAAAATAAACAACTTCTTGCACTTGTGGTCTCTGCTCCACTTCTCATCACAACCAAAACATAAATGATTCTTCCTTTTGTACCGGAGTTCCTCTTGAGATAGTTTTCTGGAAATAGGAGTGGGATTGGGACTTGTGTTCTTACTGAAATTCCCAGATGTTGAGGCTTGGTAAGGAACCTTGAATGGAGCCCCCCCATGCCTATAGGTCGGCTTGACTTCTTGTATAGCATAAACTTCTCCTCGAAATTCTTTGCCAGGCAAATAGCTTCTCTTAGGTCCTAAGGTTCTATAGCTGTGTGACGTGCGTTTATATTTCATATATTCACGCACGTTTTCTTTTGTGTTTCTCCGTGTTTTTCCGCCGTCTCTTATTCGTTTTCGTATATTTTCCCGTTTTCTTTCACTTTTCTTTGTTTATCCATGATCGCAGGGGTTCGACCACGTAGGGGACGTTTAACGATGATATCCCAAGTCCCCGGAGCAACGGGAGAAGTCACGCGTGATCCAGGGGGTCAAACATCGAAGAATTCATCTTTCAGCCCCTCACCCGATCGGTTGGTCATCTTCAACCGATCGGGTGATGCACGCGTGCACCACCCGGTCTCTGCCGCAGCTCACAAAGAAGTCACCCGACCGGTTCACAGACCGGTTCTGCGGGCGGCTGTTCTCTGTTTTTTCGAGCAGAATTCCAACCGATCGGGTGACTCTCACCCGATCGGTTCATCTGTAGCTGAAGAAGAAGAGCTGAAGACACGGGCGTCGAACCGATCGTTTCACCCGACTGCTCCAAGATCCAACCGGTCGCTCAAGAACTCACCCGACCGGTTCATGGGATCGGGTGAAAACTCGCTGTTTTCTGTTATTTATTTGTAACGGATCAACCGATCGGTTGACTTTTCAACCGATCGGTTGATGCGAAGTTCTATATATAGAACCCCTAGGGTTCCAGAAACGGGAGTTGCTGTTTTTCTACTGTTTTATTTCCTTGTGACGGCTGTAATTGTTACTCTTTAGTAAGTTTTCAGATCTTTCTAAAATTTTAGTATTGTCTTTATTACTCTATTACTTCCGCATTGCAATTGTCCGATTATGATTTCAACGGTTAAATTTCATTTAGATTGCTTTTTCATGAATTTTTGTGAGTAGTTCCCAAATCTGGGATTTTGGTGAAAACCCCTTCGGGGGCTCTTCCCGATGCGTCCATATGGTTAGGAAATCGATAGGGAGTAGGAATCTAACGGTTACGCGGGGTGTTTCATTGTCATTGGCGGGAAAAAGACCGCCTTTGACCGTCGGGCCAAGGGGGAATAAACTTGGCAGTTGACTCCCTAGCCATAGCTCACGCCCTTAGCGTAGACGCCGAATCCTAGCACGCGGGAGCGGCAGGATGAGACGTTGGGAGATATCGTTGCAGGCTTAGTGCTCCCGGGATCGATCAGTGTTAATGGACACGGGAGTGCCCACTGATCGAATCCGGGAAGTCCGGTGTATCATCCAGGGCACCGACCGGAATATCGGGCCCATGGGACGCCGGTACCACTTTCAGAGGCAACGTCTCACCATTAGACCCTAATCCCGATCGCTATCCATACCCGTAGGCCGTATCGGCGAGAGTCTCTCGTCGGGTTGGAAACCAACGTCCCGGGTTTACTTTCTTTTCGTTCACACCCTTTTATTTTCTTTCGTGACAACCATCTACCGATTCGGGCTAGCTCGCCCCTCGGGGTGATTTAGGTCCCACCTGACCCAAGCACAACCTCGCCTCCCTGAGTTCGATATTCCCGCACCCTACACTAACCGTGAAACTTGCGGTAAACGACACCGCGCCGCCGCGCCGCAAGCGGGGCGCCGGTCAAGTCTATGGCGCCGTTGCCGGGGAGGCAACGTGCTTGTTATTCTAGGATCTCTTGAACCCTCGTGTCTAGCTCACATCCCTACCTCGTGATAATTTTCGCATTCTCCTTTTTCTTTTTTATTTTTCTTATTTTTATTTCTTATTTTATCTGTTTCTTTCCCACTTGTCGCTTCACGGGTGTTTGTTGTTTTTCATGCGCAGGAGTTCAAGGAGTCTTGACGACTTGATTCCCCTCGATCCAGAGATTAACGCCACCCTTAGGCATTTGGCCGCCGAGAAGCGAAGAAGAGAAGATCCCGAATCCATGGAGGAGAACACCCCGCCTCAAAAGTCTCTGCTGGAGTACTCGATGCCATCCATCGAGTCTACTTCCGCCATCCGTCCTCCAGCTATTGCGGCTCAAAGCTTTGAGCTGAAGCCGTCTCTAGTGACATGGATCCAGCAGGATCAGTTTGCGGGTGCACCCATGGAGAGCCCGATCGAGCACCTAGACTCCTTCTTGGAGAAGTGTGACACCTTCCGGATTAATGGTGTCACGACATAGGCTATCCGTCTGAAGCTGTTCCCCTTCTCTTTGCGAGATAAAGCCAAGCAATGGCTAAGGGGGAAGGACCCCAACACTTTCAACACCTGGGAGAAGCTCTCCAACGCTTTTCTGACAAAGTTCTTTCCTCCGGGGAAGACCATGAAGTTGAGGAGTGAGATCTCCTCCTTCTCCCAGGCCAGCCACGAGTCCTTGCATGAAGCTTGGACGAGATATAAAGAGATGCAAAGAAGATGCCCTCACCATGAGCTTCCGAAGTGGCAGATTATTAATCTGTTCTACAATGGGTTGAGGGATGACCTGAAATCTTCTATGGACGCCGCGGCTGGGGGTTCCTTCATGTCTAGAAGTGAGGAGGATGCCGGGCATATTCTGGAAAATATGGCATCCAACAATGAGCGGTGGTGTGACGAGAGAGCCACACCAAGATCCGGGGGTATACACAGAGTCGAGGACGTCGACAAACTTTCAAGCAAGTTTGACTTGCTTTCGACCCAGATCTCCGCACTAATGGTAGGAGCCAGTGGGGCTGGTACACAGCAAATTTCTGCGGTAGAGTTCGAATTCTTTGGGGAATTCGACGGTGGTGACATCTCGCCACCGTTGGATCAGGCGAGCGCACTATTTTACAACCCTACGGGAAATGCGCCGTATCCGCCAAGGACAAATTCCAACCCGGCCTACTCTCCAAACAACCGGAACCACCCGAACTTCAGTTACCGGCCACCATTTCAGCCCTCACCGCCTCAGCAGCCTCAGCAACAAACTTATCAGCCGGCTAGGCCACAGCAGCAACCATTTCAGCAATAATCTTACGCCCCCAGGAATCAGCAGCCGTTCCAGCAGCAGCAGCAGTATGGCCAACAGAGGGCCGTCTCTCCGGTTGAGTCTCTCTTGACTCAATATATTACCAACCAGGAGAGGATCAACCAAAAGCTGGAAATGGGTCAGCGGACCCTCACGGACCAAGTAACCCAGCTGGGGTTACAAGTGGCGAACCTTGCAAGGTTACAAAACCAATTACCGCCACAACCGGAGGTGAACCCGAGGGGAGCAACCCAAACATCGGCACTCGTGCACGAGCACGCAAATGTGTCCGCTATCGTTCTGAGAAGCGGGACACAAATTCCTACTAGAGTGCCCCCTAGCAACCTGGAAACACCATTGGTCGTTGAGAAATCGATCGAAAAATCAAACGACACCGGTGCTTCGTCATCAAATCCTATGACTCCGGAGGGAGTCTCTGAAGAAGAGAATGAGAAGAGGGGGGAAGAGAGCCCTAAAGTGTATAAACCCGTTGTGCCATTTCCACAACGGTTGGCTCAGGCAAAAATTGATGAGAAATATGGCAAGTTCTTCGCCATGGTCAAGGACCTGAGTTTGCAGATCCCCTTCCTAGAAGCAATCAAAACAATCCCCTCCTATGCAAAATTCTTGAAAGATTTGGTGACTAGAGGGTCTAGAAAAGAGAAAGTAGTGTTGACGGCGGAGTGTAGCGCTCTTATCCAGAGGGCAAATCTGCCGAAACTTAAAGACCCGGGGAGCTTCTCTATTCCTTGCACGATCGGGGCAGTGAAGATTCATCGCGCACTCGTCGATCTCGGAGCGAGTGTTAGTTTGATGCCCTTGTCAATGTACAGAAGGATAGGGATGGGTGATTTGGAGCCCACCGGTATGACCCTACAACTAGCTGACCGATCGGTCAAATATCCGGTGGGAGTTGTGGATGACCTCCCCGTGAATGTGATAGGGGTGCATGTGCCTGTGGACTTTGTAGTCATGGACATGCCCGAAGACGCACACACCCCCATTATCCTGGGACGGCCTTTCATGGCCACTGCTGGCGTTCTAATAGATGTGAAGAACGGAAAACTATCTTTGAACGTCAGCGGAGAGAAAGTTGAGTTTGATCTGGGATTATCCATGAAGCACCCCGATCCCCCTGATGACCCTGGATGCAATTTGCTTGAGATAGAAGAAGAAAAAGCTGTAGAGGAGAGCTCCTGGGAGATTCTCCTGAGAAACCCCCCCGATGACTTGGGGGATTCAGAAGATGGAGACGACCCCGAGAACAAAGAAGCTGCTGGAGAACCGAGTGCAGCAAAAACGACCCCTCCCGGGTTCCCCAAGGCTCCTCCTGTGAGGAGAACGGGGAAAGAGCCCATGGACCTCACTAAAGACGAGGTCCGGATCCTGAAGAAGATGGCGGGAAGCGCCAACACCAAGGAAAAGCCCCCGGATCCCAAGAACAATGGAAGGGTAGTCGAGCAAGTATTTTTCCAGCCGCTGACTACTCCAAGTTCCTTCCGCTCCAATGAAGAAGAGATGCCGAACTTTGGGCATCACCCGTACCAACCACCATGAGCATCTCTTGCGGGCGTCGAGCCAACGACGTTAAACAAGTGCGCTTCATGGGAGGCAACCCATGTTCTAAACTTTTTCTCCAATTTTTAGCGTTATTTTTTTACTTTATTTTATCTATTTTTATAAATAAAATCAGCCGCGAGAGCATCCGTTCGGGGACTTAAACAAATCTATTGGTTTTTGCAGGAAACAAGCCCCAACCGATCGGTTGACAACTCACCCGATCGGTTGGGATGTATCAGATACATGCCGAGATCTGTCCCCATATGACCCGATCGGTTGAGTAATGAAGAGACCGGGTGGCAGACCGGGTGAGCTGGAAAGAACTCTCGGGAAATTTTGGGGAATATCAACCGATCGGTTGAGTTCGAGCGCGATCGGTTGACGCGACCGGGTGAGCAGCCCTAAGCTCTCGGGAAAATGAGTGGAGCGGCCAACCGGTCGGTTGAAAAGTCAACCGACCAGTTCGCCTGTAGCATTTCTTCGGTAAGATTTTCGACCTAACCGTCAACCGATCGGGTGACAAGTCACCCGATCGGTTCGACTTAAAACCCTATATAACCCCCCCCGACACCCGTTCATTCCCACCCTCGCCCGATCGCCTGAACTGCCGCCGTTTCGACTACCCTCGTGCGCCTTCCTACTTTCTTCCCCAAGATCAGCCTCGATCTTCCTCCCCCGCCATATCCCTACCCGTCCACCATCATTTCTCTCCATTCCCCCGCCATCTCCCTCCACACAAACCCTAAATTTCACCCATTCTCACCAACATCGGAACTTGTTGAAGAGATCGCTGCGGCTTCACAGCGTGCTCCAATCGAGTAGCATCGGGGCGTCTACGATCGACTATCTTCATCTCATTTGGGTAAACTCGCTCCTTTACTTAATTTTAATCTTACCCCAAATATTTCAATTGCTTGTTGGTCGTATTTCGTGTTTGTGTTGAATTCGTTGTACTTTTACACACTCGCGCACACACAAGACACCCGCACAATGCCTCCCCGCCATGTTAAACCCACCGACGCCAGCTCTTCGAACCCTAGGCCCAACCGTCGCGCTCGTCGCGCACAGCCCCCCGCTCAGCCCACCACCTCCAACCCACCTGCCCCCGATCAAGACCAAGCCGATCGATTCATGGCCATGATCCTCCTAGCTGGGCAGGGTGGTCGGATAACCGAGGAGTCCGTCGACCGAGACCTCCCCTTCCTTCAAAGCTTCGTTCGCCACATCCGCGAAGACCCACCCGACGTCTCCGAGCTCCACATTCCACCCCCCACGACCCCTGGTCCACAGCGCAGGCCCCCGTCACCACCCCCAGAGGGTGGTGCCCCCGCTTAATTTTACTATCCCACTTTTGCCCCCCCCCATATTTGTGCCCATCTGTCTTTTCGGGGCCCTGCTTTGTCTCTGTCGGAGGGAGGGGACTATTTGCGTGTTGCTTTCTAGATTCACCCCTTTTGTTTTTGACTCCCCCTTGAACATATCTGGATTTCATTGATCATATCATTTCGCTAGCACTTTCTGTTCTAGCTTGGGGGACGTCTATTTTGGCGTGCTGTCGTGTTTTGTTTGTTTTTCTCATCTTTTGTGTGTGTGCTTGTTTTTCATTTTTTGAGTGTCGTGTCGTGTGCCTTTTATTTTTATTTTTTATTTTCGTATTATTTTGATTTTGATTTTAATCTTTCTTTCTTTTTTTAATTTTATCTATGTGTTTTCCTCGTTTTCATTTCTTTTTGTGTCAGTGCGTATTCCCCCCATTTTCATTGCCCTCCCGTACTCACTCATATTGCATTGAGGGCAATGCAAACTTCAGCTTGGGGGAGTCGCACTGTGTGCGTCGTTTGAGTCCTTCTTTTTTCGTTTTTTGTGTCGTTTTCACCGTGTTTTTTTTTCTTTTCTTCTCTTTTAGCTCTTTCTCCTAGAGATGAATCCTATGATGAATCGCCACAAAGTCACACACACCTAGCATTGCATCGATAATCACACTCACTAACCCTAGGATTTCGAGTCCTCTTGCATTTCACGCATCGCGGGTACACTTAGCTTTTTGTGAGTCGTGTGTCGTGACTAGCATTTGGTGTGCTTCTGCCTTGTGATTTTACTTTATATGCCTGTCCAGGAATGGCCCCTAGATTACCATGCTCCGATTTGAATATGCGGTATTTGTTTCCACTATATGCATGCTATATTTATATCGTATACTTCAATTCGCATGCGTCGGGATTCCACAACTAAGGACTAGGATAACCCATTTAGCCTACGATCTATTTAGCGAGAATAGTTTCCTTTGCCCAAGTGTTTAGATTTCGACTTCTTTTTTTGTTTTACTTGGTGCAAATCCCCTCGTCGTGTACCGTTCTCCCACTTGGGAGAGTACACATGTGTATAGCCAAAAACCCAAAAATCCAAAAAAAAAGAGAAAAGAAAAGAAAAACCCAAAAAGAAAAGAAAAGAAAAATCTTGTATAGCCCAAAATCCAAAAAAAATACAAATACCCAAAACCCAAAAAAATTTCCGTGTGAATATTTTTTCATACTTGCCAAGAATAAAGGGAAAGCGAGAATTTGCACCGAGTGTTCTTCTCCACATCATCTCAACCCCCGTCGTTATCGAAAACACTTGGCTTAGGAACTTTTTAGCTAGTATCTAGGCTATAGTGGCGTGATTTCCTTAACCCTAGTCGTGGAGTCCCCGATGCATGATACGCTTCTATTCTAACTCTTCTTATGCATGCTTGAACTTATATTCGCCGCTTATTTCAATTCGGATCGATATTTTGGGTCATATCTTGGATTTGTGTATATCGAGCCTCATAGCACATCGTAGAAAGCATCACCATTTGCTAGCACACGACGACACTCACTCGCGCTTCACTGCGTGGACCCACGACACTTATTTGGACTCGCTTTCCTAGGTTTAGTGGTGTGATTTGGCGTTTGCTTGCTTGGTGTGTCGTTTCTGATTTTGGTGGCTCTGATGGACGATCTAGGGTTTAGAGTTTTCTTTTCCTTTCTTCCTCTCTATTTTTCCCTTCCGAGCTCCTACTCTCACTCGTCTTCCTCGAGGACGAGGAAGAGTTCAGCTTGGGGGATTTTGACGTGCGTTTATATTTCATATATTCACGCACGTTTTCTTTTGTGTTTCTCCATGTTTCTCCGCCGTCTCTTATTCGTTTTCGTATATTTTCCCGTTTTCTTTCACTTTTCTTTGTTTATCCATGATCGCAAGGGTTCGACCACGTAGGGGACGTTTAACGATGATATCCCAAGTCCCCGGAGCAACGGGAGAAGTCACGCGTGATCCAGGGGGTCAAACGTCGAAGAATTCATCTTTCAGCCCCTCACCCGATCGGTTGGTCATCTTCAACCGATCGGGTGATGCACGCGTGCACCACCCGGTCTCTGCCGCAGCTCACAAAGAAGTCACCCGACCGGTTCACAGACCGGTTCTGCGGGCGGCTGTTCTCTGTTTTTTCGAGCAGAATTCCAACCAATCGGGTGACTCTCACCCGATCGGTTCATCTGTAGCTGAAGAAGAAGAGCTGAAGACACGGGCGTCGAACCGATCGTTTCACCCGACTGCTCCAAGATCCAACCGGTCGCTCAAGAACTCACCCGACCGGTTCATGAGATCGGGTGAAAACTCGCTGTTTTCTGTTATTTATTTGTAACGGATCAACCGATCGGTTGACTTTTCAACCGATCGGTTGATGCGAAGTTCTATATATAGAACCCCTATGGTTCCAGAAACGGGAGTTGCTGTTTTTCTACTGTTTTATTTCCTTGTGACGGCTGTAATTGTTACTCTTTAGTAAGTTTTCAGATCTTTCTAAAATTTTAGTATTGTCTTTATTACTCTATTACTTCCGCATTGCAATTGTCCGATTATGATTTCAACGGTTAAATTTCATTTAGATTGCTTTTTCATGAATTTTTGTGAGTAGTTCCCAAATCTGGGATTTTGGTGGAAACCCCTTCGGGGGCTCTTCCCGATGCGTCCATATGGTTAGGAAATCGATAGGGAGTAGGAATCTAACGGTTACGCGGGGTGTTTCATTGTCATTGGCGGGAAAAAGACCGCCTTTGACCGTCGGGCCAAGGGGGAATAAACTTGGCGATTGACTCCCTAGCCATAGCTCACGCCCTTAGCGTAGACGCCGAATCCTAGCACGCGGGGAGCGGCAGGATGAGACGTTGGGAGATATCGTTGCGGGCTTAGTGCTCCCGGGATCGATCAGTGTTAATGGACACGGGAGTGCCCACTGATCGAATCCGGGAAGTCCGGTGTATCATCCTGGGCACCGACCGGAATATCGGGCCCATGGGACGCCGGTACCACTTTCAGAGGCAACGTCTCACCATTAGACCCTAATCCCGATCGCTATCCATACCCGTAGGCCGTATCGACGAGAGTCTCTCGTCGGGTTGGAAACCAACGTCCCGGGTTTACTTTCTTTTCGTTCACACCCTTTTATTTTCTTTCGTGACAACCATCTACCGATTCGGGCTAGCTCGCCCCTCGGGGTGATTTAGGTCCCACCTGACCCAAGCACAACCTCGCCTCCCTGAGTTCGATATTCCCGCACCCTACACTAACCGTGAAACTTGCGGTAAACGACACCGCGCCGCCGCGCCGCAAGCGGGGCGCCGGTCACTGTGACCTCAAACCTTATCTCCTCCTTGAGATCTCCTATGAATTTGTCAAGTATGTATTTCTTAGGAAGACGGTCCAAAACCCCATAACCTTCTCCAACTTCTTTAGATATTCACAGACGGACCCTTCTCGTTTCAGTTTGGAGAAAGTTTGGAAGGGTCTCTCCATCTCAGGAGGACCAAATCTTGCCACTACTTCCCTCTTAAAATTCTCCTACAAATGGAACTCCTCTATATTAATTTGTGCCCAATCAAACCATTGGAGAGCTTCCTCCTTCAAGGAGAAGCCGCAGATCATCACCTAAGACTCACTCTCAATCTTATAGTAATCAAAGAGTTGGTGCACTTGATTCAACCATGGAATGATTTCTTCTCCCCCTTTGAATATAGGAAGCTCTGGCCTGAGACCCTTGGGATTCCCCTCTCAGGCACCCCCAGCATTCCCCCTTCGATGGTTAGAATAATCCCCTCCGTTGTAGGGAGGTTGATCTAGGGGTGGCAAACGGGTCGGGTGGCTTCGGGTTCGGGTCGGGTCAGATTTGACCCGACCCGTTTAGGGGTAAACCCTAACCCGACCCGGATTGAATCCGGGTCGGGTTCGGGTGACCCGGAAAATTTCCGGGTTGGGTTCGGGTTAACCCGTCGGGTTAAGATTTGACTTATATACAACTGCTCCTTTTTCGATATTCAGCTATTTATTAAGAGCCACCAACAATTTATTAAGTGTTGCATAATTTCCAGTAGCTCGTCGCTTAAACCACACCGATGACATTAATGAAGTATAATTAACGTTACCATTTTATTAACAGAAGTAATAAAATTAACTAAAAAGTTGTATGTAAAGTGAATTGAATACAAGACCTCTTTAAGAAGAGAACAAAAATTCAAGCCTACAAGCACTACTCCCCATTGCAACTGTGTAATGAAGTTATTATAAATTTTTTTATATAAATAGAGAAAGTAAACCGGGTCGAATTCGGGTCATTCGAGTTGACATGCCAAACCCATACCCGACCCGGATTTTATTCGGGTCGGGTCGGGTCAACCCATATCCTACTTGACCCGTATTGGCTCCCACCCATACCCGGTTTAGGATGCCGGGTTCGGGTCGGGTCGGGTCGGGTCGGGCTCATTTTGCCACCCCTAGGTTGATCTCCTTCCCACTGAATGCTTTTTCAATGGTTATGCTTTTTCAATGGTTATCTAGGGTGGATGATAATGGAAAAGGGCATTTTAAGATGTTATCAAGCTTACTATCAATTGTCTGGAATTGGGAGCTGTTGAAAGAGATTTGTTGCTGAAGCTGCTGCTGCATAAGATTCCAATGATGTTCAATGCGGAGATTGATCGACTTCTGCTCTTGCTGCATATGCTCCCATTGAATCAGAATCTGGTGTTGAATACCCCTTTGATCTTCCTCCAGCTTTTGAAACCTCTCAGTCCAGGTATCATCAGTCATGGCATCTTTTTATTCATTCTCTACATTCTGATGGCTCGATTCTGGAAGCTTTGATACCAAATGTTGGATGTCTCCACCTTCATGGTGCTCAACTGCCGGCTCCTCATCCTTTGGCTTCTTTTGACGCCGACCCATTGAATCAAAGAGTTAATGGAAATAAGAGAAATTTTCAAAGAAAAGAAAGAAACAAGGAATCAACAAGCAAAAAGAATGATAGAAAATCTCAAATGAGAATTAAATTGCTCCAGTTTATTGATACCTCCACATTTCCCTTCAGCTCTCTATTTATGTGATACTCTAGCTATCCTCTAACAAACTCTAACAAATTCCTAACAGAATTTGTTGTGAAAATAGCTACGCACTACTCAATTGATTCCCCCCCCCCCCCCCCCCCCCCGTTGTCTGCTTGAGGAAGTTGACGCAATCTGACCGTTGGCCTTTAACGATGGATGTCCTGATATCCAACGGTGGTAATTGAATTCTCTCCACAGATCATCGGTCGAGATTATATTCCCACGAAGCGCGGAGATTGCTTCCTCTTCAGATCCGACGGCTTCGTACTCTCCAACTGCTACTCCCTTCAAAGCCAGCTTCACGACAACTTGAGCTTCAAAGTTGGTCGACGGTATTCCTGCCGCTCCCTCCCCCCTGACTCCGGCGAGGTTCTTACAGCTGGCCCCAAAATCTATGTTTGTGCTTGTGTAGCTTAATTATTCGTTTTTAAAAAAAAAATGAATGGGAGCTACGTTTCTTTCTGTTTCTCTAGGCGGGGAATTTAACATGAGCCAGTGCTGAGTTGTTTTTTGAGGGCTTATTCTGAATCATTATATGAAAATTAAAATAATTTATTCTATCTTTTCATCAATGTTCTAAATCTGTTTATTACAAAAGGATCATGAACGTTAGTCGAGGGGGATATTTCCTGCTGGCCCCTTCTTTCATGTTTTTTAAGATCGGCTCCGTTTATTTTGATATTCATGAATTTAGTCTGATCATCTATTTAAATTTGCAATATTATTATAAAACAGTTAAACGTCGAATGGATAAACGAGCAATCCTCTGGATTCAATTGACCTAACATTCAATGGAATAAACCAATTATTGAATAAACCAATGAAGCATATAAAGATAACATACCGGCCAAAGTTCAAGTAATCAATCGAATATCAAAATGATCACACCTAAATCCAACCTAACAAAGTTTTCAGGTCAAACCTGACAATGTTTGCCAACAACTCTCCTGCTTTCAACCAGAAGCAACCCTAGAACTTCATACCATACTTGAGAAAGATATCTTTCATTTAAATTTGAGTATAAATATATACAGTTTTAACTAAGACCCTCTTATATACAAAAAGAATCTCCTGAGCTCATCAGGTGAAAGAATAATAATACATTTAAACCAGCTACATCTACAATGCCGATGCTGCATCTGATACCTCGATTGGTTGATCATCTACATGACGCACGAACGGGCTGCCCGAATCATTCACATCAACCAAAACAGTGTCGCCTGGCTTGTAATCTCCCCCAAGGATCGCTTCGCTTATCACATCCTCGATGAGTTGGGTCACCGCCCTCCTCAGCGGCCTGGCACCATAGCTCCTATCATACCCTTGCTGGCACACCATATCCATGATTTTGTCGGATACTTGGAGGCCGATCCCAAGTGACATTAGTCTGCCCTTCACTTCCTGCAGCATTATGTTCAGAATCTCCAGCATCTGAAACGAAGACAAAGTTAGCATCCAGATGCAAGATAACATGCACAGTGAGTTGATAATAAGAACAACCTACCTGTGGCTTCTCCAGGGGACGGAACACGACCACCTCGTCTATTCGGTTGAGTAGCTCAGGCCGAAAATACGCCTTCAACTCTTCCATCACGAGTGCTTTCATGGCAGCATAGGAGCTCGACTCCCCGTCATCTTCAATCAAGAAACCTATGCTCCTCCTGCCCTTGGAAATTGCCAGCGAGCCCACATTTGATGTCATGACGATCAATGTGTTTTTAAATGAAACCCTTCGCCCCTGTCCAACGCAAAATATATGGGGTTTAGAGGGAGAAATGTGGTGATATGAACATGTCACTGCCATCTTCAGTATTGTGTGTGTTTTTTGTTTTTGTTTTTGTTTTTTGGGGGTACACACATTTTTGATGCCTGTTGGAAATATTTTTTCATTCTGGCCAAGCATGTAAAATAGATGCACCAAGCATTTTAACTTAAAATAGATTCAGTCATCTGTCCAATCAGTATCTGCTTATAAATGAAACTAATATTGATATCACAATATTAAATGCGGTGGTACCCAAAGGGACATGTTATTTAGATACTTTATTACTACTATATTAGGTAATAAAATAGATAATATATATATACTATTATATCATGTAATAAAGATGATAATCCTTCTTACACTTGAGGGGGATTTGCCATGGGGTTTGTCCCACGTGGCAAAGTCCCCTCAACCGTGGGGGATCCCTCAAATAAATAAATAAATAAAAATTTCCCAACCCACCAACTTTCCATTTATTGCACAAAAATCCCCCCCTCCTTCCCACTTATTTGCCTTGAGTTTTTGCATTTCGGTCCTTTTAACCTTCGTATTTACGTGCTTACTCCCCTTTTACTCTCGACGCTGCCGACACAGACACACCCACAGTTCTCGATTCTTCTCGGTTGCGGGCGTGTACCGTACCGTGTTCACGGGGGTTTGTTTTTGTTCGGTGGACTTGGTGCACGAGCAATTTCTAGTATAATTATAGGGGTATTCACAAAAAAATACCCTAACGTTTGGGGGTAACTTTCAACTTAATATCCTAAACGTTTAAGTCATACACAACAGTACCTTTTTGGATTTTTTGGTTAAATTATACCCGTTTTGCCCTTAACCCTATTCAAAAAAAATACCCTAATGTTTGGGTATCTTTAAAAAAAATACCCAAATCCCACCAATACCCAAATCACAGGGGGAGGGGGCGGCGCCGCCTCCCCCTCCTCGACTGAGGTGGGGGGAGGGGGGCGCCCCCCTCCCCCTGTTTTCGAGGGGGGAGGGGGCGGGGCCCCCCTCCCCCTCCGCCTCAATCGAGGAGAAGGGGGGGTGCCCTCCCCCTCCCCTTCTGCCTCAGTCGAGGAGGAGGGGCCCCCTCCCCCGTTTTCGGGCCTGTTTGTTGGAGGGGCGGGGGCGGCGCCGCCTCCCGTTTTCGGGTGTTGGGGGGCCTCCCCCTTCGCCTCAGTCGAGGAGGAGGGGGGCGCCCCCATCCCCCTGTTTTGGGCCTGTTTTCGGGGGGCACCCCCTCCCCCTCCGCCTCAGTCGAGGAGGGGGGCGCCCCCCTCCCACTATTTTCAGGGGGAGGGGGCAGCGCCCCCTCCCTATATGCCTCAGTCGAGGAGGGGGTGTGGCGCGCCCCCTCCGCCTCAGTCGAGGAGGGGGAGGCAGCGCCGCCCACTCCCCCCTGTGATTTGGGTATTGGTGGGATTTGTGTATTTTTTTTGAAAGATACCCCAAACGTTAGGGTATTTTTTGTGTGAATAGGGTCAAGGGAAAAACAGGTATAATTTAACCAAAAAACCCAAAAAGGTATTGTTGTGTATAACTTAAACGTTCAGGGTATTAAGTTGAAAGTTACCCCAAACGTTAGGGTATTTTTTTGTGAATACACTATAAATTATCAATAAATTAATAGGCATCAGGTGTTAACTAAGAATTTTCCTTAATTGCAGCCGACGTGACGGCCTCTCATTGGGTGGATCAAAAGAAATATTCCTTTTGATCCACCCAATGAGAAGCCATCACGTCAGATGCAACTAAGTAAAAACTCTTAATTGCCAACTAATACCCATTGATCTCAATGAGGAATACACCTTTTAAACTTAATATTAAGTGTCAATTTTGCAAATAATTACTAACATTTAGAGTTGAAAGGGGAACCACTCTTAAAAAGATGTGGTCGGTAGGGTCTTAGATGTCCATTAGTATGATAGGCTACATTCTAAAATCCAAGATATTTCTATAACTTAAGATTGGGATAGGAAACCTAAAAATATAGAGAGGTCACATAATATTTAAATGATGGCATTACAAGAACAATGGCTTACAGTTAGTTATTAAAAAGTGTGGCATTACAAGTAATTATTAGGCTGATGAGTGACAACTCACTATGAGACGCTTGTTTTGAAAATTCATCAGCTGAGAACCAACTTGGATTTTCCAAGGAACCAAAAATTATGGAGGCTACCATCTTTCCAAGACGATAGAAAAATTTAGCGAGTGAAGAAAGAAGTTTAAAATGGGGTTTATTTGGAGAAAGCATACGATGAAAGTCTCGAGTACCTTTTTTAGGTCATGGAAGAAAAGAGTGAAGAACAGATTGAACTTATGAGAACATGTATAACTTGAGAGGAATGAGCATTAAGAAGCAGCTATGAGACAAGGGAGGGGCGACATCATATCCATAACCATACACATTTTTAACCAAAAGAAAATTTGTAAAGTTATGGTTAAAGCATAGAAAAAAAACAGAGTATGTCTAATCAAACTTCTGCATCCAAAAGAAGGCTAAAACCCATTATTCACATGGTTCTACGACATGCTTGTACAACAGAAATAACAATGATAGACCAAAATGATTAGGTGGAGATATGCCTCATATCAGTTCTATGATGGACACACGACTAGGTCATTAAATTTCAGAAAGTTCAAGAACCAACAAGGCAACAGCCATTTGAAATAAAGGTGTCAAAGTAATAAAATAAATAAAAATATTAAGATGGTTCTTTAGTAAGGATGATGACATAAAGAATGAACAAACTGAGTGGAACCATGTGCTTGTAAGGAGAAAAAGTGACACTGAAATAAATCATGATTACAGGCCACTGTTACATGTGCGATCACAACTGGAGGCCCCAACAAGAGCTTGGCTTGGGTTGTGAGGTCACAAATGATCGAGGATGAACAAAGCTACGATTAAAGGAACTTGCAAGAAAATTTTAAAAAGACTTGTGCCGGAAAATGATGCCTTAATATAACTAATTGATGGAGGCGAGGCTTGAAGGTTAGGTCATCTCAAATTAAAATTTTCAGATGAACTTCTATTTCACTTGCTTGATAAGCAGAGACATAAGCAGAGACAAGTTATTGGATGGTAAAGTTTGATACAAAAGTTAGCATGCCTGACGATAATACTGATACATGCCTATAAGCTTAGTTTATAAAATGTACACGGTTCACCATTAATCTTCTAACATGTCCAACAGAAGCCAGATCGAGTGGGTTATTTGATTTAATCTTGAATACCTACAAAGAAGTATTACAAGAAAAAAGCTGCTAGATAGAGAAGTGAATATAAACTTCTCATTAGATATTGAAACGAACAGTAAAGAGTCAGATAGATTCATGATATATACATATGCAATGGCAGCTTGCTATTCACCTTATTCAGTAACTATGAGTACATGTGGATGTTATTGCATCATAAAACTATGTTCATTCCTCTTTGTGAATGGAGAAATAAATTTAAGTGAAAAATCAACATCCTGTTTGCTATAAGCTGACTAGAACAATAATAACCATATTCCAACATGATTTGCAAAGTTTTAGACTCAAAATTTAATAGCTTGTAAATGTCAATCCATGTGGATGATAAGAAATATCTAGACTAATTGCATATCACTCAACGCCAAAAACTAACCTGAGAATCTGTGAGATGTCCATCTTCAAATACTTGGAGCAGGATGTTAAAAATATCAGGATGAGCTTTCTCTATTTCATCCAGCAAAATCACGGTGAACGGTTTTCGCCTCACAGCTTCTGTTAAAGTACCACCCTCTCCATAGCCTACGTATCCTGGAGGAGATCCTATTAACTTGCTCACAGTATGCCGCTCCATGTATTCACTCATATCCAAACGTAACATAGCATCCTCCTGTGATATCAACATCATGAACTCTAGCATTAGCATTTGTCATGTCCACCCAGAACCAAAAAGATTAACTGCATGAATCCTGACATGAAATGACATGCAACATCATAAAAAGTGCACATATATTTGATGATGACCCGTAATACGCTTTAAAAAGGTACAAATTGGCTTGACAAACTGAAATTGAGACATATGGACTGAACTTTTTTGGAAAATCAAACAGAAATTATTACTAAACTGCATGTCAGTTTCTATAATCAGTATGATGGCATGATAAACAATACATTTGAGGCAAAAACAGATACTATTCATTCGTGTGCATGCACATATGTCTATGATTGCATGCATGTTGCTGCATATGCATGTGCATGTAACATGAGTTTACCGATCCAAAGTAGGTTGCTGCCAGTGCTTTTGTAAGCTCTGTTTTACCAACTCCAGTTGGACCACAAAAAAGCATTGCCGCTATAGGCCTGCCAGGATCATTCAGTCCGACACGCGATCTTTTCACCGCTCGGGAGATGGCAGTGACAGCATCATCTTGGCCAATGACACGTTTTCGAAGTTCATCGTCCAAGCCAACCAGAAGTTTTCTTTCATCTGCTGTTAGCTGCTGCACTGGGATTCCTGACCACAGTGAAGCAACAGTTGCAATTTCTTCTGGTCCGACAATAACATGCCTGCAAAAAACCAGAGTTTAAACACAAAGTTAAGCACAAAGCCGAAATCAAAAAAACAGCACTAGATTTTAAATGTGATGGTCAGATGTCATACTCGTCATCATCTGACACTGAAGGGACCGATGAAGTCATGTTAGCATCATTTTCTGCTTCAGCATCACCAAGACTTTTCATGCTGCTGACTTCCGGAGAATACTTCAGTTTATTTGCCAGAACCTGGATATGGAGAAGAGCCCTTTAGAGTTTAAACTACTTCAATATAAAAGGAGCATCCACATGATAAATGCTAAATACGCAATTACCACTTCATGCATTGCCTGGACAGCTCTGATCTCTTGCCAGTACTCATCTGGCGAATTCGAAAGTACAGAGGTCTGTTGTTCTTTCTTTCTCTTAAATGCATCCATACGTGCTCTACTACCAGCTTCATCAATCAGATCTATAGCCTTGTCAGGAAGATGTCTATCAGGAATATATCTTGCTGAGAGGTACACGGCAGCATTTAAGGCCTCCAAAGTGAATCTGCACCTATGATGTGTTTCGTATCTATCCCGTAGACCCAGCAAAATCTTCACAGCATCATCCTGTAAAGAGTCAGAGAGAAATTAAATGACTCATGATTTGCTAACAAAAACTGTCATGAAGTTGTAAAACCAAAAATTAGAAATACCTCACTAGGTTCATCTACAAGTACCGGCTGGAACCGACGAGCTAAGGCTTTGTCTTTCTCAAAATGTGTCCTGTGCTCATCTAAAGTTGTAGATGCAATGCACTGGCAATATCATAGATTAATATGAGCAATAACTCAAAAAAAGATAAACAGGAAAAATTGTACTTGAAACACACATGCGTCCACATGCACACAAGTGATCGAGCGCACACCAAAAAATTGAGGCAGTGTCAGCACAGAATAACCAAGGTGATAATCAAGGAAAGCATAAAAGCTTAATATGCGTCTTTAATGACAATAATTGGGTTGTGGCATAACTCACAGTTCACAATTGCATTAGGTAAATCATAATGATAGATCAAAACTATTTACAAATTGTCATCATTTAATTACATTGTTTGATTTCTGAAGATATTTTTCGGACTACACTAAAAAATTTCAAAAGAAAAATGAAAAAAAAAACAAAAAGTCGCAAACAAACCAAAGAAAGGAGAAAGGGAGAGGGCTGGTGGCGGGAATAGTTCAATTGAATTGGTATTGATTGCTATTGTCAGATATCCAGTTTTGCTTTCATCAGATCTCTATAACAGCACTGCCTAGTCAGCTGGGGTTGAGATATACTTGATTAATATGCAAACTAAGTAGAAATCTCCCAGTGAATTAAGACACATTTATGCTAAGTTCAGACAGGTATAAAATGTGTCTAGCATGGAACTTGGATCAATATGAACTGTCACAAATCGATACAAATTTCATTTTTCACTAGCCATATCACTAAATCAAAAAAAAATCCATCTGGTTATTGGTTTGGACATATGCAATTCCATCTTGTTATTAGTTTGGACATCTACATCTAGAATTTTCTTATACATTTTCATATATTTCTGCTCTGTTTGACATGCAAGAATGCAGGTCCAACAGAGAATGATGTTACATGTATGATGTGCTTACTGGTCGGTAACGACTACAAACACTACTGACAGTACCATTTGTTGGCTTCCATGTTAGTGACCTTATTTGCTTTTCAAAATTACATCCTTCACTGCATGCACCACTTCAAGGATTGTATCACACAAAGAGACAATTGGTGGTGTAGATTTTGCACCTCTTCAAGGATCGTATCACACAAAGCCGTCATTGGTGGTGTAGTTTTTACATACTTTAAAGGAAAAGGAAAGATGTTTCACTTCCATAAAGATCACACTAATTAGCATATGATGGAGGAACTTGCATTCTGAAGGAATGCATGGCCTTCATCTTGTGACAAAATGGTAGTCTTTTGGCTAACAAAGACTCACATCTTGCAGTACTAACTAAAAACAAGATCTTTACCTGTAATTCACCTCTACCAAGGGCTGGCTTCAATAAGTTAGAAATATCAAGACCAGATCCTTTGTTTCCCCTTCCC
Source organism: Scilla litardierei (assembly GCA_030789695.1). Taxonomy (NCBI): domain Eukaryota; kingdom Viridiplantae; phylum Streptophyta; class Magnoliopsida; order Asparagales; family Asparagaceae; genus Scilla; species Scilla litardierei. The sequence goes on from CM061130.1 coordinate 74,661,856, forward strand.
ACTGTGCCAGAACCAATAAGAGTGTGTACTTCATCGATAAAGAGAATAATATCACCTGCATTTGCCCTAACAAGTTAGAATGGACGGTGGAAAAATGATCCAAGACTAACCAAGATGAGAAAGCATTTGGGTGGTAACCTGCTTTCTGCACTTCACTAATCAATCCAGTAACCCTTGCCTCTAATTCTCCTCTCTCCTTTGCACCTGCCATTAGCAAACCTATATCGAGTGACATTATACGCTTTGCCTGTATACAGATAGTAAGAAGGAGATTTGATTACTGACAGAATTATAAATTTAGAAGGTGACAAGTGCATAAAACAGCCAAGAACACACCGCAAGAAAGAAGGGGATATCTCCATTGGCAATACGAACGGCCAACCCTTCAGCGATTGCTGTTTTCCCAACTCCTGGTTCACCCAAAAGAATTGGGTTGTTCTTGGTTCTCCGGCATAGGATCTGAACAATTCTCTGAACTTCCCTATCACGACCAATTACAGGATCAATGATTCCTTCACTAGCACGGGCAGTTAAGTCCACACAGAACTGAGCTAGCACACTTTTTTCTGAAAATAGAATGCGATATTTAAAAGCTGGATCAATCAATCTTCATAATATGTTGAGGAGAAAAACTGGATTTTTAGAGCTGAAGAAACCTTTTGACTTTTCTGAAGACTTCACGAATGCAGATTTTCCCGTAGGAGACTTTTCCCGCATCTTTTGAGATAGCTTTGATGAATCTCTACCATCCTTTGCAAGTTCTCCTTGAAGTCTAGAAAGTGCTATTGTTGCTAAGTAATTGATATCCGCTCCCAGGCTACGGTCAGATCCATCAGTTAGTTTACAAAATCCAAATGCATCAGACAGACTTGTAAATTACATCATTCAACTGCTAATATTTTCGCTTTCCAGGACTCTTCCTCACTTTAGGGTAGAAATGGAGTCCTGAAAAGTAAAAAAGATTGAACTGCATAGCCAATACGGTAGGTTGACTTACTTGGAACTAACATCCTAAGGTTATTGCATGCTACTCTTATCATAGTTATCTAGCGAGGAGTCTGATACGGATTTTTTAAGAGGTTGATATATAAAATTTGTAAATACTCTTATGGAACCCTAGCTCCATAGTTAAACCCATAATAATGCAAAAACATCGCTTTTAATTTTTCATAAATACAAAGCACCTAAAGCACTCCAAACGAATGGGCATGTAACTCATAGGCTTTATCTTGATAGAGGATACACAATTGCAGAAATTTCCGTAAAAAATATAACTCCCAACCCAACTAATCAATGCTTTCTCTTAAACAACAATACCCGCCATTTCCATTATATGTACATGGTCCTGCACCATGCATATATTTATAAACAATCCATGTTATAATTTTAGACTTCTGTACATCAGGCATTAAAGAGACAATTTGAATTAAAACGAGACTAATATAACATCAGAATAAAATATTCACATCAAGCCAATTATAATTATGCTGGAAGTGCATGCTGTCAAAATTTCAAAATTTATCGAATTTTTGTTCAAAGTATCCTATACTCCCCAGTGTGTGTGTGCGTGCATGTGTATATACATATGTATAGAGTTATGTATATACATATGTCTAGACATACATGTGTATACACATGTGTTTACACATGTACGCCTAGACATATGTATACATATGTCTAGACATACATGTGTATACATATATACTAGTCATAATGCATGACCATAGGTGACGGCGCATGCAAAATATTCTCCCAAAAAATTTCAATCCATTTAAAATCCCCCCCAAAATAATAAAATAAATTTGCAGCATCATTCAAAATATCATATCCCAAAATTCAACCCCATTAAAAATCCACCAAAAAATTTACAGCCACTACCTAAATTTAGTTCCATCCGGATTTATTTCCTCCCATATTTAAAATTTTAGTTTTCCAAAAAATTAGCACCCTCACAAATTTTTTTAACAACATTCAAACTAAAATTTAGTTCCCCTTCAAATTTAGTTCTCTAGATTTAGTTCCCCCCAAATTTGAAATTTTAGATCCCCTTCAAAAATATAATGGATATCATATGGAATATACGAGCTTTTCGTATACGACGACGATGCGATGTATTCTTAACCACAATGGGTATGTGGGATAAAGGTACACCTCATACAATCCCTTATAATATGTGAAGACGAATATATTATGTCCTCACGTATTAGAGATATCTCTCATGTCATATGATACTCATTATATATATATATGGATTTAATGTAGAAAATGTGGCACCTAATCCAATGGATTATGTGCTAAGACACAAAAAAGGTGGGAAGTACAAGCCCCCACATGGGCTTGTACTCACTGGGTCCCATCTTTTTGTGTCTTGCACCTGATCCATTGGATCAGGTACCACCTGCTCTATATTAATCCCTATATATATTAAAAAATGTATATGCTATCAATGCAAGAAAACGTTGATGCAAGAAAACTTTGATGCACATATACATAGTTTTTATTTTTTTTATTTTTTAAAGATATCTACACATCATGGATGATTGACATACTAAAAATTTAGTGAATTCAATGCTATTTAACCATCGATCCAATTGTTACAAATTCAATGATGTCAAAACAACAGATTTTTTGTAACGACCCGATCGAGGGTCAAATACCATTATGGGTTCACCTATATTTGGTGTTTTGAGATTTTAATATGATATGTACAACAATCTTAAATTAACAAAATTTAAAAATATCAAAAAAATATTGGATGTGCTGTCAGCATATGATATTTCTTGTACTAACATCATATATGCAGTTTACACACATATGAGAATAATAGATATGTGCTGTTAACGAAAGCAATTGCATGCGTTGCAATATAAATCTAAGGGATTCATGATGTTTTTCAATTTTTAATTATTTAAGAGTGATCGACAATATTAAAACCATAATATATAAAAAAACTAAGTGAACCCAACCTTATTTGGGCCTTGATCGAAAGGCGATTTCCTGACAATAGAACTTTTTATAACTATTTGATCGAGACTTAAATACACTTGGGTTCATTTGAATTTTTGTATGTTAGGGTTTTAATATATGTAGATCATTCCTAAATAATCAAAAATTAAAAAAACTTCAAGAACCTTTGGATTTGTGCTGCCAGCATATGAAATTTCATACGTTGATAGAACATTACCATTATATATAAAGGAAAATTTTCATGTGCAAAAAATCTTCAGTGCAAAAAACTATGCAGAAAGAATTTTTAGAGATATTTTGAGATCCAAATAATTGGATGTATTCTACCATGCTAATACACACATATACCAAAAATCAATAAATCCTTCTTATTTGCTTCTTGATTGGATCGTTATACAAGTTTTATTATTCTGAAACTATTAAATTTATAATAACTTGGTCGAGAATCAAATCCCTCAAAGGTTCACCCATTATTTTTTTCTAAGGTAATGTGTTAGATTAAACCTTAAACAAATTCAAAAAAATTAAAAAAATTTCCCATGGATTTCCCATGCAAAATTTTTACACAGGAAGCATGCAATATTATGTATGTTTGTGCATAGAATAATGTATGTGCTATGAGAAAGAAAAATTTTGCCGCTCTGTCGCACATATATACCATTTATACTTGGGGTTTAAAAAATTTTAAGATGTGTTCTATACATCATAGATGATTAACATATCAAAAAATAAAGTGAATCTAATGTTATTTGACACTTGAGTGTTGCAAAATCAACAATTTTAGGATAATGGAAATTTTTGTAACAAGTGGATCGAAGGTCATATCTCCTAGTGTTCACATTTATTTAGAGTTTTAGGGTTCTAGTATGTGTCACCAACTTAGAAAAAATTTCAAAAACAATACGTGGAAAGGGGTTTTAGTGTTGTCTGCGTAGGAAATTCATTGTGCTGACATCAGACATCCATAATCATATATATAGAATAATGGGTATCATATGACATGTGAGACTTAGACTCATGTGTCCTCTAAAACTCATATCTCGGCCATTTTTAAGGATAGGAACCGTTAATTTTTATCTACATATTTTAAAACCCCAAAACATCGAAAATGAGGTGAAACCAAGGGATTTTATCCATTCATCCACCTGTCGCAAAAATACTATTTATGCAAAACTGTTAAATTTGCGACAGATAGATGAAAGGACAAAACCCCTTGGTTTCACACCATATTTGGTATTTTGGGATTTTAGAAAATGTCGATCAAAATGAATGGTTTCGATTCTCAAAATATAGCGAAGATAGGTGTTTTGAAGGCGTATATGAGACTAAGCCTCATATGTCATATGATGACTATTATTCTTATACATGTGTGGATGTGTGCTGTCAAGGCATAAAATTTCGTACACTAACAGCTCACGGGTTGTTAAAAAAATTCGAACTTTTTTTCAAGTTTGTTGTATACTTTCTAAAACCCCAAAACCCCACATATGAGTGAATCCTAGGTGTATTTGACACTCGATCCATCTATTGTAAAAAATTCTATTTTTCTGAAACTGTTGAACTTGTAACGGAAAGATCGAGGGTCAAATAGGATTTGGTTCACTTGATTTTTGGTGTCATGATTATCCATGATGTGTACAACAAAAACAAAAAAAATTCACTTTTTTTTAAAAAACAGAATCGGACTGACAGACATGAAATTTCCTCCGTTGTAAGCACATATAGATTATTCACACACAGATTAGATGTTAGCTAATGATTTTCTCGTAGCTGTAGCTGACATGAAGGTCCATCAGCGGATGGAGCAAAAGCAAAGTAATGTATTTATTTTCATCCACCTATTGATATACAAACACATCAGCTGCAACAAAGGAAAAACTATAACCGATGCTAATTAACGTGTGTAGAGTAAGGCATTGCAAAAACATTCAATCGAAAGATTTACCTCTTGAGCACCTGGCCAGCGCTCCCATCATCCACCGTAAAGAGCCCAAGGGCAATGTGCTCCGGCGCAATGAAATTGCACCCCATGTTCCGCGAGAACTCCACCGCCGCCTCAAAAACCCTCTTGCTACTGATCGAAAACGGCACGTCGGTCGCCGACCCGACCTTGGCAGCAATTGCGGGCTCTACGCCGTCCCCTTCGTCCCTCCAGATCCCCCTCACCGCCTCCCTTGCTTTCTCGATCGTGATCCCGGACCCAAGAAAGCCGTCCCTCGACCGGTCCTCGGCCACGAGACCCAGCAGCAGGTGCTGCGTGAAGACCATGTCTTTCCCCAAAGCCCTCGCCTCCCTCTGCGAGAAGACCACCGCCTTGATCGCTCTCTCCGTGAACCGCTCGAACACGGCGGAGATTGTGAGCGTTCTCCTCCGCTTGGAGCTGGCAAGCGTTCGGGTTACAACAGTGGTTAGCGGATTCGAGTTAGGGCGATGTATAATTAATCTTCTTCGGCCGCCGGAGCCGCTGCCGCTGGAGGCGGAGGCCTTGTATCTGGCGGCGGAGACGGGAAGAGAGATGAGATTTCTCGGTCTGATGGTGGCGGCTAAGATCGTTGACGATGACGAGGATGACGAAGAGCAGCAGCAAGCTTCCATTTTCAGTAAATTTTTAACTAAATTGAATGGAAATTGAAATTTAGAGAGAGAGGGGGAGAGAGGGAGAGAGGGAGGAATTGGGATAAAAAACTGAGCTTTGGTTGGCCTTTTATTTAATTTAAGGAGCGGGGGAGGTGTGTGCTGGCTGAAGAAGGAAGGTATGAGAGAGGGAGAGGGAATGACCGAACGAGGGAGTTACAGAGGAGTACGCAACCGCCAGGGGATTTCGATACCGACACGTGGCGGTATATGAGGAGTTTGACGCGTGGAGCAGTACCGTAGCGGCGTCGGTCACCAGTAAAGAGGGCGGGTGCCGACGGGAGCAAGCCGAGATTGACGGGGGTTGGGCGATGGACCGTTGGACGGAGGATTCAGCCGATTCGACGAATGTACGGTCCAGATTTCGCTTTGATTGAGATTGTGATAGATACCGAGAGAGACGGGGGGATGTTTGGGAAAGTATTATCACTCTGGTCAACCAAAGACGAGTATTGATTGGGTGTGGCTAAACTTTTTTGCAACAATCTATGCTTGTGTGACTGTGTATGCGCACAAAAACTTGTACTTCTGTTATTTCTTGTGGTAGCTGATATCATTTAATCAAACTCATATTTGCATATGCAGTGCACCTCTAACATCTCAGATGATGAAAAGTTCTTGTACCATCTGGTTTATTACGATCAGTGGCGGAGCCAGAAAAACTTTGTTAGGGAGGACGAAATGATAATAATAAAATATTTTGTTTTCATAAAAAAAAATACAATTGCGAAAATCGGAGTTTAATCATTAATATAAAAATTAAACTTACAGCACATATCGATTGGTTTCCATTTTTTGAAATCGCTTGATGATTACAACATTACCAATTGTATCAAATATGTCTGTTTCTATGAATGTGATCAAGTTATCATTCATCCACTGATCTTCCATGAGATTTCGAAGTTGACTTTTGATGATATTCATTGTTGAAAATGCTTTTGATTTACATCCACTGGTGTCGCGATGTATTGCCTCCTCTCCCGTTAAATATAGATATTATTATCAGTTCGCTACACGTGCGCCGCATGTGACCCACCAACTTGGGAAAGCAAAAAAGAAAAGATAAAAATGGGGGAGTGGTTGGCTGACACGTGGCAAAAAGATGCGCACTACTCCCAATGATAGGAGGTTGTCAAGTAGTAATACCTGGTGAGCCCAGGGTCGGATCACAGGGACAATTCGTCTGCATTCATACTATCTTCAGGTCAACAATGATACGAGAAGGTGAGAAACAAATCCTGTAGTGCCCGTGAAGCTACTGCACATGTACTAGAGGGGGGGTGAATAGTACTTTAAAATAATCAAGATAGTTATTCCTAATTATTGTGCAATGAACAAACGACAATGCGGAATAAACAACAATCAACAAGAATTAAACATATACAAACACAGCATATAACGGGTTCGGATCCACCCAAGTCTCTCTGACTTGTTCCCGATGATCCTACGTCCCAACCACCCGGATCCCCTCCGGATACTTGAGTTAGAAACCCTAACTCAAGATTTAGCACTATGAAATTCTTGTGAAAAACCTTCACATGACCAAATCATACAAATGACATGTGACTCCCACAACCCGGGATCACACCCTCTCTCACAACCGAGAGACAATCTTAAATAACGATTGAAATGAAATAAAGAACACTTACCACAAAATCCTATGCCTTGAGTATAACTGTTTCAGAGTGTTTTCTCACTACAGGGCGTTGACCGTGGACAACCCGGTCAACGTGGTCAAGAGGCCCGCTTGGGTCCCTCGGGGGCTACGAATCGGCGCAGATGGGACGAGGGGAAGCCTCGGCCCAGGTTGAGATGCTCGGCCTCGGTCGAACGAGCACGGCCTCGGAGGAAGGAAGACGAGGGGTAGCCTCGGTCGTCCAGCTAGAGGCACGGTCGGCGAAGGGTGATGTAACGGCATGTATTTTTCAAACACTTCAAATACGTACTAAACGTATTTTTTTTTCTAAATCTTCTTTATAAATGTTCGTAAAGAGTTGTATATCAAAACTGATTTCAAAAATTCTTTTAAAAATATTTTAGAGCACTAGACTTATCATATTGTGTTTCAGCAATTTCAGATTTCCTCAAATGCCCAAAACATTTCTGTTAAAATTCATCTTCCAAAATTACCGTTTTGATTCGACGAATTTATTTTCTATTCAAACGTCTTCAAAACGTTTTCAAACTCCTGCAGTAGCATCCTATGATCATTTAGGGCCTCCCACATTAATTTCAGAATTTTCGGATATCGTTTCAGCCTAGAACCCGCAAACCCGCTTTCTAAACGTTTTGGCCTAAAACTTGTACTTCCGTAGCTCAAATCCCAGAACGGATCTTGTATTCGTGATCCTCGCGTCGATACGATCCCGTGGGTATGTTTTCGTAATTTTTCGGAGTCGTTTATGAAATCGTGTCTGTATTTCACCGCTTTGCTAATTACATCACTAATGATCTTATACCTTTACTAATTACTTTTACTAATTGACTTTTACCCCTAATAAATCTAGATCTACCCCTAATCATATCCTAACTACCCACATTAACCCACCGTTTTTGTTGTTGGATCTGAATTGATTCAGATCCAACACTTGCCCCCACACCGATTATGTCCTTCCACCCTCTTTGTTTCTTTGTAGCAGCAATCCTCACCAAACCAAATTAATAACATTTGTGTTATTAAGTTTTCTCAAAATCCTATATAACTAGGCACATCCCTGTTCTTTCCCAACTCAGGCGATTACAATTTTATTTCCCCACGCTCTTCTCACTCAGCCTCTCTCTATCTCTCATTCACTCTCGCTCTCACCCCCCGCCATCACCACCGGCCCCGACTGCCACCCTCCGACGACATTCACCGCCACCCGCCGTTCTCCGACCTCAGGCGAGGCCTCAGCCGAGCTCCGAGCGCCGACAGCAACTCGAAGCAGCGCCCGCCACCACTGGCCGCTGCGTGCACCACCCCGCCTCCGTAAGCTCCGCCGTCGCCGTCGAATTCCGCTCGCCGTTTCCTCCGCCACCGAACGCTCCCCGAGCTCGCCCTCCTCCGACCCTGCAGCCCGCTTCCGACGACCCCTGCGCCGTCGTCGACGTCGCGAGCCTCCCGCGCCGCTGCTCCGCCACACATCCGAGCGCCGCCGCCCCGAACCACATCGCCGTCGCTCGCAACGGCCACGTCGTCCGCCCCCCTCCCGCCACGAGCCCCGGATCCGAAGCCGCCCCGCCGCCCGTCGCTCCGATTCGCCACCCCCGAAGTCCCAGATCGCCCCGCCCGAAGCCGCCCGACACCTCTCCGGCCCGCCTCCATGCCGTACGCCGCCGTCGAGCCGCCCGATCCGCCGTGACCGCCGCCTTCCTCTCCCTCTCTCGCTCTTCGCGGTCGCCGGAGCCGAGACCCGCCGTCGTTGCCCTCCGACACGCCGCCGTCGCCTGCCCCCGCCCCTCCGGTCGCCGCCGCCGCCGCCGCGAGAAAACCCCCCTCTCCGGCGTTTGAACACGAAGCAGCGAGGGTTAAGTGCGATGGCATTCTCGTAAATTCGAAATTATTTTTCGAATTTCCTTTTTTTAAATAATTAATAATAGGGTTTAATGGTTTAAAATCCATAACTAATTATGCAGGGCCCAGAAAAATGTGCGGATAGCTCTGGAAAATCAGAAACAACATTCCGGATCCAATGGCGCTGGTCGCATTGCGATCAGACGCCTACTTTTTCCAGAATAAAATTTTAAACCTAAAAGATTAAATAGGTATAATTCATTCTAAAAATCGTAACTCGCTGTTTTCACTCACAATTATATATGATAAAATTATATGTGAAAGTAAACTTCGAGACGGTCATTTTGACTGTTCATTCGAGTAATTCCGACTAGGATTGCTCCCGGAACAAATTACGAAAGATACGCGTCACTTAAATAATTTGGGTTTTCAAAGCTAGTTTTGAGTTTCTAAAAATTATAAAAAATTACTATAAACTTCAGAAAAATATTCCCTCTTGCAGTAAAACTATTTTTATCATATATAGTCTATATAAAAATTTAGGACCCTTTTCATCGCCGTTTTAACCAGTTTTAAAATCAGACACTCAACTTAAATAAATAAGAAAATAGGGTATTCTCTAACTAGTTATCTCTTGTGTTTACAGGTAGCAAATCTCGTGCATCGACACTAGATCCAGTCCCGGATCACTACCACCACCTCGAAGATGGTAAGTCACAGTAAATTCTACCCTTAGAAATATAGATAGTGTACTCGTATGAACATAGGACTTGACAACTAGTCTCGGAACAGTTATTGACCTGAACAGATTATTGACATTGCTTGACAGAAAGATTGTAACTGGAAATGTGAGAATGGTAAATGACTCGTAAAATTGCAAAGAACGGTAACCTGCACAGACACTGGGTTTTGGGGTAACTTATAATTGCGGAAGTGCGGGAGCGACCAGTCCGATCTTCGTATTGAACAGTATTGAATAGTATCGATTTGTTGAACAGTATCGTAACCCGGGATATCAGGTGGACTCTTGGTTGCTCACTGTACTACCCGTTATAAGTCACGAACTAGGCTAGGCACAATTACTCTCCTTATTGCTATTGTCAATATCGTCATGGTTATTGCTATTGTTATTGCTCGGTCACCTTTACTTTACTTGTCACCCTTGCATGCTTGACAGATGTACTTTACTTATCGCACTTGCATGCTTGTCTGTCCCTGCTTTACTTTCCGCACTTGTTTACTATAGACTGCTCCATATTTGTGCACTCCTCTTTTTCTATCGCTAGAATTGTTGTGACTTACCTTCGGTTCCATTTATGGCACCGGCAGACGAAGACCTGATCGAGGAGATTGCCCCAGAGTTCGAGGAGCCTACATTGACCCAGAGGCTGCAGAGTTTTAGTTACTTTTCTGTTGGTGTGTGTGTTGTACTGTGTATTTACTTTTCCGCATTTCCTTTCAGTACTTCCTTTATGTATTCGTGAGAGAGAGTGTACTGGTTGTTGTTGTACTTTAATTTTGGACTGTAATAACGTCTGTACGCTGGTTTGAGTATTGTGATACATCTCTGAGTTGTGGCTATGCTGATTTCACTGGTAAACTGCGGAACCTGCGAATAAACCAAATAAGTAACGGGCCCCCGAGAGCGGGTCGTTACAGGTTTGGCGGCCCACGCAGGTCCGTGCAAAATACCTCGTGAACAGTATAGTGAAACCAGGATGTGTCATATACGATACTCGACTAAGCTGACCTTTTTCTTGAATGCAGGTTTAACACTCGAAAGATGGACGGGAACACTTCGAAGAGCCCAATGGAGTTGACCTATCTGGCCTTAATAAAAGCCATTAACAAAACCTAAATTTTGATAGGATTAATTAGTTATTAATAAAAATCTTTTGTATCGGTGGCACTCGTATGAATGATAATCTTCCTTCAATGGACCATGATACCGGTCAATGTGCTTGGCTAAAGTCTGTGGATCGACCTGGCTAGACTGGGCATAAGTGATCCTAGCTTAGTCACTTCCCTGACCGTGTCCGCTGGACCGCAAGGACGTGAATCATGATTATGTAACGTCATCGATCTTCATCACTATCACCCTTCTTTTAGCTTGATGACCTTTTGATTGACCTTCTTAGAATCTTTCTACGCTTGAACTCTGGCTACGGAGAGTAGCGTTCGAATTTTCGACCACCAGAAGTTCAAGTTCCACAACGGAAGCGACCGCCATCATCTGCTCAGCAACGTCAACTACTCCCTCCTCAGCAGCAAGTGTACCAGCAGACTCCACGACAGGCGCCCCAGAGACGCCAAGCTTATACCATGACAGTGGAAGAAGCCGAAGCTACGGGCCACGTAATCACAGGTATGTGATTTTTCACTAAGCTACATACTCTAATATTTAGAAATCGTAAGCTTAGACTTAATTCTCATCACGGTAGGTACCGTCTTAATAGCCGGTAAACCTGCCCTCACACTGTTCGACTCAGTAGCTACACATTGCTTCTTGGCCAGTCGTTTCGTTCAAACACATGCTATCACTGTTGAACCTCTGACTCCTGTTGGAAGGTCGAGACCGCTGGCGGTTCACTACCGGTAGCTAGCGGATGCCTCCAATGATCTGTTGTGATTTGTAGACGAGATCTCTTTGCCGACTTCTTGGGATGAACTGGTTGAGATCATTTCATGCCACCATTGACTGTCGTCAAAGGAGGGTAGAAATCGATATACCCAATCATCCAAAGTTCGTGTTCCTCAGCAAAAGCCGATCAGAAGGACCAGTGGAGTATCGAGCCAGACCCAACGTGTAGGCTGTTGCGTTTTTGCATCCTTCTTGAGCTCGTGTTTCTTTTCTAACCCCACTTTCGTATTGTACCCAAATTTCCATGTGTTTGTATCCTTTTCCCACCTACCACCTCCTCCGCAATGACGGGCCTACACGATGATCGCAGAAAATGTCGAAGCTATCGACCAGGCGATTGGAGGTATGAATTATTGCTTTTGATATTATACTCGTTCATTTGCAATCAGTATATCATCGTAGCTATTATAATAGCTATTGTGATGTCAATAGTAAGTATTCATGAATTCATCTCTTGTTTTCTTAATGATGTGATATCACGTTTTATTTCATGCTATTAACAACTTATTTTCCTATGTCGTGGTCGTTCGTCAAACCTTCCGGTCGATCGTTTGAATTGCTTAGGCGATTACCGATCTTCTGAATTCCGAGGACGGAATTATTTTAAGGAGGGTAGAATGTAACGGCATGTATTTTTCAAACACTTCAAATACGTACTAAACGTATTTTTTTTCTAAATCTTCTTTATAAATGTTCGTAAAGAGTTGTATATCAAAACTGATTTCAAAAATTCTTTTAAAAATATTTTAGAGCACTAGACTTATCATATTGTGTTTCAGCAATTTCAGATTTCCTCAAATGCCCAAAACATTTCTGTTAAAATTCATCTTCCAAAATTACCGTTTTGATTCGACGAATTTATTTTCTATTCAAACGTCTTCAAAACGTTTTCAAACTCCTGTAGTAGCATCCTATGATCATTTAGGGCCTCCCACATTAATTTCAGAATTTTCAGATATCGTTTCAGCCTAGAACCCGCAAACCCGCTTTCTAAACGTTTTGGCCTAAAACTTGTACTTCCGTAGCTCAAATCCCAGAACGGATCCTGTATTCGTGATCCTCGCGTCGATACGATCCCGTGGGTATGTTTTCGTAATTTTTCGGAGTCGTTTATGAAATCGTGTCTGTATTTCACCGCTTTGCTAATTACATCACTAATGATCTTATACCTTTACTAATTACTTTTACTAATTGACTTTTACCCCTAATAAATCTAGATCTACCCCTAATCATATCCTAACTACCCACATTAACCCACCGTTTTTGTTGTTGGATCTGAATTGATTCAGATCCAACACTTGCCCCCACACCGATTATGTCCTTCCACCCTCTTTGTTTCTTTGTAGCAGCAATCCTCACCAAACCAAATTAATAACATTTGTGTTATTAAGTTTTCTCAAAATCCTATATAACTAGGCACATCCCTGTTCTTTCCCAACTCAGGCGATTACAATTTTATTTCCCCACGCTCTTCTCACTCAGCCTCTCTCTATCTCTCATTCACTCTCGCTCTCACCCCCCGCCATCACCACCGGCCCCGACTGCCACCCTCCGACGACATTCACCGCCACCCGCCGTTCTCCGACCTCAGGCGAGGCCTCAGCCGAGCTCCGAGCGCCGACAGCAACTCGAAGCAGCGCCCGCCACCACTGGCCGCTGCGTGCACCACCCCGCCTCCGTAAGCTCCGCCGTCGCCGTCGAATTCCGCTCGCCGTTTCCTCCGCCACCGAACGCTCCCCGAGCTCGCCCTCCTCCGACCCTGCAGCCCGCTTCCGACGACCCCTACGCCGTCGTCGACGTCGCGAGCCTCCCGCGCCGCTGCTCCGCCACACATCCGAGCGCCGCCGCCCCGAACCACATCGCCGTCGCTCGCAACGGCCACGTCGTCCGCCCCCCTCCCGCCACGAGCCCCGGATCCTAAGCCGCCCCGCCGCCCGTCGCTCCGATTCGCCACCCCCGAAGTCCCAGATCGCCCCGCCCGAAGCCGCCCGACACCTCTCCGGCCCGCCTCCATGCCGTACGCCGCCGTCGAGCCGCCCGATCCGCCGTGACCGCCGCCTTCCTCTCCCTCTCTCGCTCTTCGCGGTCGCCGGAGCCGAGACCCGCCGTCGTTGCCCTCCGACACGCCGCCGTCGCCTGCCCCCGCCCCTCCGGTCGCCGCCGCCGCCGCCGCGAGAAAACCCCCCTCTCCGGCGTTTGAACACGAAGCAGCGAGGGTTAAGTGCGATGGCATTCTCGTAAATTCGAAATTATTTTTCGAATTTCCTTTTTTTTAAATAATTAATAATAGGGTTTAATGGTTTAAAATCCATAACTAATTATGCAGGGCCCAGAAAAATGTGCGGATAGCTCTGGAAAATCAGAAACAACATTCCGGATCCAATGGCGCTGGTCGCATTGCGATCAGACGCCTACTTTTTCCAGAATAAAATTTTAAACCTAAAAGATTAAATAGGTATAATTCATTCTAAAAATCGTAACTCGTTGTTTTCACTCACAATTATATATGATAAAATTATATGTGAAAGTAAACTTCGAGACGGTCATTTTGACTGTTCATTCGAGTAATTCCGACTAGGATTGCTCCCGGAACAAATTACGAAAGATACGCGTCACTTAAATAATTTGGGTTTCAAAGCTAGTTTTGAGTTTCTAAAAATTATAAAAAATTACTATAAACTTCAGAAAAATATTCCCTCTTGCAGTAAAACTATTTTTATCATATATAGTCTATATAAAAATTTAGGACCCTTTTCATCGCCGTTTTAACCAGTTTTAAAATCAGACACTCAACTTAAATAAATAAGAAAATAGGGTATTCTCTAACTAGTTATCTCTTGTGTTTACAGGTAGCAAATCTCGTGCATCGACACTAGATCCAGTCCCGGATCACTACCACCACCTCGAAGATGGTAAGTCACAGTAAATTCTATCCTTAGAAATATAGATAGTGTACTCGTATGAACATAGGACTTGACAACTAGTCTCGGAACAGTTATTGACCTGAACAGATTATTGACATTGCTTGACAGAAAGATTGTAACTGGAAATGTGAGAATGGTAAATGACTCGTAAAATTGCAAAGAACGGTAACCTGCACAGACACTGGGTTTTGGGGTAACTTATAATTGCGGAAGTGCGGGAGCGACCAGTCCGATCTTCGTATTGAACAGTATTGAATAGTATCGATTTGTTGAACAGTATCGTAACCCGGGATATCAGGTGGACTCTTGGTTGCTCACTGTACTACCCGTTATAAGTCACGAATTAGGCTAGGCACAATTACTCTCCTTATTGCTATTGTCAATATCGTCATGGTTATTGCTATTGTTATTGCTCGGTCACCTTTACTTTACTTGTCACCCTTGCATGCTTGACAGATGTACTTTACTTATCGCACTTGCATGCTTGTCTGTCCCTGCTTTACTTTCCGCACTTGTTTACTATAGACTGCTCCATATTTGTGCACTCCTCTTTTTCAATCGCTAGAATTGTTGTGACTTACCTTCGGTTCCATTTATGGCACCGGCAGACGAAGACCTGATCGAGAAGATTGCACCAGAGATCGAGGAGCCTACATTGACCCAGAGGCGGCAGAGTTTTAGTTACTTTTCTGTTGGTGTGTGTGTTGTACATTGTATTTACTTTTCCGCATTTCCTTTCAGTACTTCCGTCTGTATTTGTGAGAGAGTGTACTGGTTGTTGTTGTACTTTAACTTGGACTGTAATAACGTCTGTACGCTGGTTTGAGTATTGTGATACATCTCTGAGTTGTGGCTATGCTGATTTCACTGGTAAACTGCGGAACCTGCGAATAAACCAAATAAGTAACGGGCCCCCGAGAGCGGGTCGTTACAGGTGAGGGGAAGCCTCGGACCCAGTTAAGGCGCTCGGCCTCGGTAGGATGTGCTCGGCCTCGCCTGACGGACGGTGAGGGTAAGCCTCACTCGTCCAGTTGATTGTGAGGTTGGAGAGGGGCGAGGGGGAGCCTAGGCCCGTTGATCAGCTGTCCACCTGCGTAGACGAGAACGCTCGTCAGGGGGCCGGACCTAGGTTCCGGCCAGATCCCCTCCGATGCCTAAGTCAGATAGAGATCTGAAAGAGGAGGCCCGGCGGAGACGGTTCGACTCGTGAGGAGATCGGAACGGCGTCTCACGGTGCGAGCAGGGGAGGAAGGAGATAAGATGGGGGAGCTAGGTCGTTGATGGAGTACCTTAGGTTTTAGATACCTCAGATGCGGTCCCTTTCTTCGTCGTCTTCCTAGCCCTTTTGTAGAGCTCCCAGCGTGATTGCCTCTGGCCCACGTCCCACGCCCGCCCTTGATCGTGCCCCATCAATCCGCCCCCTCGCCGCCGCTCTCTTCGCCATGCCAGCACCTCCCCATTACCGCCATTTAGCGGTCGCGCGTCCGGGGGAGCGGTTTTCGCAGGAGTGGGCGTGTGACCAGCGGGTTATCGGGGCTGGGTCGGATCGACATTCGAGAAGATCCCTTATAGGGCCTTTGTAGAATGGGCTTGAGGATGCAGATGGGCTCTCGACCAGTAGTCGGGCTCCTGGGCTCGTGTCTTTTGGGTCTCGGTCAAATAGGCGTAACAATTTCCCCCATCGGTCGGGTTGATCGGCCTCGGCCGGTTCGGCTCGGCCGATGTGACTTCTGCCGATTTTGACAAGCTCGCCAGTCGATGCCGACTCATTTATTAGTCGTCATCATGAGTTGGCCCGCTCGATATTTTTAAAGCGCGGGCTCCGAAGCGCCGTCGTTCTTCTGATGCTGCCACGTGTGGCTGCAAGCCTATCCCCACCATTCGTGGGGTTGTCTTCAGTTGAGAAGCTGAGGGGTTCATGAGCCGCCCTCGGTGGAGTCGATCAGCCTTGGCTTGCTCAGATCGACCGCTGTGCCTCCTGGGATTCCGAGTGGCGCTTCAATCGAGGCGTGGTCATAAATGTAGGTCATGATGAGGCGGATCGATTGGACTTCCCCTGGCGCCGATTTCAAAACGCTGCCGGTTCTTCGAGTCTTGCCACGCGTTATTGTCAGGCGCTTCGAATTCGTCCCTGCGTCTGATATATAAGATCCCCAGCTGCGTTGATCTCCTCTCCTTTCTTGCTCTTCCCATTGCTCTAGGCTTTCTACATCTCGGAGTCTCCCGTCGCCTTCGCTTCTTCGCCTCCTTCAACCTAGCTAAAAGGTAATTTCTTTCTCGCTCTCGTATCATGGCTGCTCTTAGGATAGGCGGTTCTGGCCGAGGGGCGAGGGATTCTCCAGAGTCCAGGCGGAGTAGGCCCCGGCCAGTGGGATCAGGTTCCTCTTCCGGGAGTCGTCCCCTCCAAGATAAGGGGAAGGGGAAGCTATTCCCAGACTACGCCTGCGATGACGTGGCGTCGGCTGCCGTGCGTCTTAACGTGCCCCCGGTCATCCTCCGTACGCCGTCGAGGACCGCTCCTTCGGTGGTCTCGGAGATCCGGGAAAGGTATCTCTGCTTCCCGTACGATGTCCGAGTTCCATTCGTCGACGAGCGGATTTGCCTTCCGAGGAGCAATGAAGTCGGCGTCTACGTCGAAATGTTTCACCTGGGTCTTCGCTTCCCGCTCAATCCCTTCCTTATCCAGGTCATGGAGTATCTCATGGTGCCACTTTGTCAGTTTACCCCTTGCTCGATTGCGGTACTGACGGGCTTCGCCACGCTCTGCTGCACCCGCGGCCTGGATCCGTCCCTCCCCCTTCTCTTCCATTTTTACCAAATCCAGACGGTCGGGCCGGGGTCATGGCTGCACCTCCGAGCCCGTTCGAGGAGGGAATGTCTGATCGGGCTACCCCGCTGGTCGGGGGATTGGAGCTCGGATTATGTCTTTGTGGTCTTCTTGGGTGATGCCCAGATTCTAACAAGCTGGGGTGGTTTTGTCCATCCTCGCCCGTCGCTAGCTCTCTCAGACGTCGACCGGGCAGCCGCTGCGCTGCTGTTGGCTCTTCCTTTGGAATCGAAGTCCATCTGGTCTTTGTTGGACGACCTACTCCTGAAGGCCGTCTTGTGGTCTCCGGGTAGGTCGCTTTTTCATCCTCGGATCGCCCTATGACTCATCCTGATTTCGGTCTCCTTTGTAGGGATGGCAGGCCGCGAATTCGTCCGTGACGTCGATGAGCTGATCCGTCGTGGAGCCGCTCGGAGCCGAGGTAGTACCTCTGGAAGGGCGCCTCGGAGGACCGTTGAGGAGGAAGTGCGCCGAGCTGAGCCTTCCGTGGGTAAGGTGGTGGCCGCGCCTCCCGCCTCTTCTTCTGGCGATCCCCTTCCCGGGGGTGAGGATGGTGCGGGGCGGAAGCGTTCCCCTCCGGCGCCTTCGGAGCCCCACGGAGGAAAGAAGAGGAGGGAGGACGTGGATCCCTCCAGTCCGGCAGGTTCCGCGCTTCCCGTGGCGACCGCCGGGGATCCTTCGGTAGCTTTGTCAGCCACCCCCCTCGCAGCGTCTTCGCCCGTATCACCGGGGGTCGGGGCCTTGTCGACCGAGGCCGATGTGGTCTTTCGTCGAGATGAGGGAGGTCGCGTCATCGCAGATATGGTTTGTTTTTTCGTGGGACAGTTCGTTCCCACAGACGGCGCCAGATGTTTCAGAGTGTTTTCTCACTACAGGGCGTTGACCGTGGACAACCCGGTCAACGTGGTCAAGGGGCCCGCTTGGGTCCCTCGGGGGCTACGAATCGACGCAGATGGGACGAGGGGAAGCCTCGGCCCAGGTTGAGATGCTCGGCCTCGGTCGAACGAGCACGGCCTCGGAGGAAGGAAGACGAGGGGTAGCCTCGGTCGTCCAGCTAGAGGCACGGTCGGCGAAGGGTGAGGGGAAGCCTCGGACCCAGTTAAGGCGCTCGGCCTCGGTAGGATGTGCTCGGCCTCGCCTGACGGACGGTGAGGGTAAGCCTCACTCGTCCAGTTGATTATGAGGTTGGAGAGGGGCGAGGGGGAGCCTAGGCCCGTTGATCAGCTGTCCACCTGCGTAGACGAGAACGCTCGTCAGGGGGCCGGACCTAGGTTCCGGCCAAATCCCCTCCGATGCCTAAGTCAGATAGAGATCTGAAAGAGGAGGCCCGGCGGAGACGGTTCGACTCGTGAGGAGATCGGAACGGCGTCTCACGGCGCGAGCGGGGGAGGAAGGAGATAGGATGTGGGAGCTAGGTCGTTGATGGAGTACCTTAGGTTTTAGATACCTCAGATGCGGTCCCTTTCTTCGTCGTCTTCCTAGCCCTTTTGTAGAGCTCCCAGCGTGATTGCCTCTGGCCCACGTCCCACGCCCGCCCTTGATCGTGCCCCATCAATCCTCCCCCTCGCCGCCGCTCTCTTCGCCATGCCAGCACCTCCCCATTACCGCCATTTAGTGGTCGCGCGTCCGGTGGAGCGGTTTTCGCAGGAGTGGGCGAGTGACCAGCGGGTTATCGGGGCCGGGTCGGATCGACATTCGAGAAGATCCCTTATAGGGCCTTTGTTGAATGGGCTTGAGGATGCAGATGGGCTCTCGACCAGAAGTCGGGCTCATGGGCTCGTGTCTTTTGGGTCTCGGTCAAATAGTCGTAACAATTGCCCCCATCGGTCGGGTTGATCGGCCTCGGCCGGTTCGGCTCGGCCGATGTGACTTCTGCCGATTTTGACAAGCTCGCTAGTCGATGCCGACTCATTTATTAGTCGTCATCATGAGTTGGCTCGTTCGATACTTTTTAAGGCGCGGGTTCCGAAGCGCCGTCGGCCTTCAGATGCTGCCACGTGTAGCTGTAAGCTTATCCCCACCGCTCACGATGTCGTCTTAAGTTGAGAAGCCGAGGGGTTCGTGAGCCGCCATCCCGTCGCTTTCTTCTTTACGATGATCCCTATTCTGCCTGAGCTCTGCCTCATGTCGTCTTCCTCTGCCACGGGTTCGGTTCGGTCGGAGCGCGACGCAGCTCCAGGTCCGGCGGGTGGCACTCCTTCGGCGATTAGTCAGCACGGGGATGATCTTTCAGGGGTGCCCCCAGATGTCTTGTTGTGGCCTTCATCGATCTGCGCCACCGCCATCGGGAGCATGCGCTCCGCCTACTTGCTTCCGCCCTACTCGGCTCGTGCCCCCGGGGCTGACGAGCGGATCTGCTTCCCTGGCCCTAACGAGGTCGGAATATATGAGAAGTGCTTCCGCTTCGGGCTTCGTGTCCCGCTCCATCCTTTTATCGTTGAGTTCCTTCAGGCCCACAACGTGTGCCTGTATCAATTCTGTCCCAACGCCGTCGGGCTCCTCATCGGGTTCGTCGTTGTCTGCATGCTGAAGGGTGTGGCGCCCTCTCTTCGCCTCTTTGCCCAGTTCTACCGCCTGAGCCACCACCAATCGGGGGCGTGGATTTACATCAGCACCCGCCCGAAGATGTCCTTGGTGCTGGGGTTGCCGAGCTCCCTGAAACGCTGGAAGGGGGAATACGTGTTTGTCACATTCCCATCGAGTGTACCCTTCCCGGTTCGGTGGGAGGCGGCTGGTGCAGTCATCCTCGATCTGGGGGAGCCGATGGTTGCCGAGCAGCAGACGGCGAAGGACATGCTGGCGATTCCTGCGAGGGAGCGTTCGATCGATGTCCTCTTTAGCGACCACAACTTGCGCAAGACGGTGTGGCCCCTAGGTAAGCTTCCCCGAGTGTTCGCCATTCGAGGTCACCTGGGCTCTGCTCGGTCTCTCATCTCTTCTTTGAGTGCAGGTGGGTTCCCTCTCGGTCCTTCTCCTGCCAGCGCTCTCGTGCAGGTCCCCAACCCGGATCCGCGCAAAAGGGATCATGTGTTGGAGGTCCGGAAGAAGCAGCGGGTTGTGACCGCGACCAGAGGCTCAAAACGGAAGAAGGTGTCGTCTCCCTCCCTCCCCTTGCTGGGGTCTTCCAAGAGGGTCCGTGAGGGGGTCGAGGGGGTCGATGTCCAGCCGACTGCTGATCGACCTCAACCCACCCCCGTTGAGGTTGCCTGGCCGTGGGCAGGCCCTTCACCTCTCCCGGACGGCTATCTCCCTGACGCCTACAGTCGGTATCTTGGCGCGTTCCGTTCTGCTCCTGGCGAGTTCCCTTCGTCAGGGGAGGGCCTTCTTCGTCCACGCTTCCCAGTGGGGGAGAAGGAATCGGTGTTCTCGAGCCGCGGAGCCGCCGCTCGAGTGGCCGAGAACTGCTGTCTCCCTCCCGATCAGGTGGTGTTGGACGAAGTCAGAGGTGACTGCTTGGCCACCTTCGTGATTCAGGCTGGTCAACAGGTAGTGTGTTTCTGCTTATCCTCCTGCTGTTCTCGCCGTCTTACCTTCGTTGCCTTGGTGCAGCTGTCCTCAGTGGGCCTCTCGATGAGGCGCCAATTCGCGGTTCTTCCCAAAGCCAAATCCGATGCCGGGCGGGGCCCTGAGGCCCCCGGCGAGGAGGAGGAGGCAGGTCAGTTGGAGGAAGCGCGGGTCCAGTCCCTGGACTCCCGCGTAACTGAGTTGTCCTCTGCTCTGGAGGTGGCGGACCGGGAGAGAGCCTTGGCTCTGGCTGCGAAGTCGGAGGCCGAGGTGCGGCTCGCCGAGCTTTTGAAAGGTGCCGACGCGTCTGGAGGAGCCGAGCAGATCCCCAACCCCGCTGCTGCCTCCGAGGCCTTGGAGCTCTCCGATCGTCTGGAAGCGTCGGAGGAGCAGGCGAGGGCCCTTGCTGCCCAACTTGGTGAGAAATCCCGGGAGATTGAGAAGGAGAGGGCGGAGCACCAACGCCAGATCGAGACCTTAGAGGCCCGGATGCGTGGGCTCGAGGAGGTGGATCCGGCCCGGATCGCTCAGGATGCCGTGGCGGAGTATGCCACCTCCTTTGTGGAGACCGCCTTGTCGGAGGCGTATGAGAAGGGCTTCGCCCGGTGCCAGTCCGAGATCCAAAAGAAGTTCCCACTCTCGGGGGTCAACTTCGAGGATCTTCGGGTGTACCCTTCGCTTCTTCGCCTCCTTCAACCTAGCTAAAAGGTAATTTCTTTCTCGCTCTCGTATCATGGCTGCTCTTAGGATAGGCGGTTCTGGCCGAGGGGCGAGGGATTCTCCAGAGTCCAGGCGGAGTAGGCCCCGGCCAGTGGGATCAGGTTCCTCTTCCGGGAGTCGTCCCCTCCAAGATAAGGGGAAGGGGAAGCTATTCCCAGACTACGCCTGCGATGACGTGGCGTCGGCTGCCGTGCGTCTTAACGTGCCCCCGGTCATCCTCCGTACGCCGTCGAGGACCGCTCCTTCGGTGGTCTCGGAGATCCGGGAAAGGTATCTCTGCTTCCCGTACGATGTCCGAGTTCCATTCGTCGACGAGCGGATTTGCCTTCCGAGGAGCAATGAAGTCGGTGTCTACGTCGAAATGTTTCACCTGGGTCTTCGCTTCCCGCTCAATCCCTTCCTTATCCAGGTCATGGAGTATCTCATGGTGCCGCTTTGTCAGTTTACCCCTTGCTCGATTGCGGTACTGACGGGCTTCGCCACGCTCTGCTGCACCCGCAGCCTGGATCCGTCCCTCCCCCTTCTCTTCCATTTTTACCAGATCCAGACGGTCGGGCCGGGGTCATGGCTGCACCTCCGAGCCCGTTCGAGGAGGGAATGTCTGATCGGGCTACCCCGCTGGTCGGGGGATTGGAGCTCGGATTATGTCTTTGTGGTCTTCTTGGGTGATGCCCAGATTCTAACAAGCTGGGGCAGTTCTGTCCATCCTCGCCCGTCGCTAGCTCTCTCAGACGTCGACCGGGCAGCCGCTGCGCTGCTGTTGGCTCTTCCTTTGGAATCGAAGTCCATCTGGTCTTTGTTGGACGACCTACTCCTGAAGGCCGTCTTGTGGTCTCCGGGTAGGTCGCTTTTTCATCCTCGGATCGCCCTATGACTCATCCTGATTTCGGTCTCCTTTGCAGTGATGGCAGGCCGCGAATTCGTCCGTGACGTCGATGAGCTGATCCGTCGTGGAGCCGCTCGGAGCCGAGGTAGTACCTCTGGAAGGGCGCCTCGGAGGACCGTTGAGGAGGAAGTGCGCCGAGCTGAGCCTTCCGTGGGTAAGGTGGTGGCCGCGCCTCCCGCCTCTTCTTCTGGCGATCCCCTTCCCGGGGGTGAGGATGGTGCGGGGCGGAAGCGTTCCCCTCCGGCGCCTTCGGAGCCCCACGGAGGAAAGAAGAGGAGGGAGGACGTGGATCCCTCCAGTCCGGCAGGTTCCGCGCTTCCCGTGGCGACCGCCGGGGATCCTTCAGTAGCTTTGTCAGCCACCCCCCTCGCAGCGTCTTCGCCCGTATCACCGGGGGTCGGGGCCTTGTTGGCGAGTGACTTGGCTTCGATCGTCGTCCCTGGGAGTTCGATGTTTGTTGACCGAGCCCTGGCCCAGCAGGTTGCCGAGGTCTCCGTCCCTCCCCGGGACCGCAGCTTCCTCAAGAAGATCCCGGCCGACAAGATGTCGGATTCCTTGGTCTGGATCCTTCAACAGGTTCGGTTATCTAGCTATCCTCTCTTTCTCTTTATCCTCTTCTTAGCCCATGTCTCGTCTTTTCAGGGTTCAGCGCTCGCTGTGGAGTTGCAGTGTCGAGCCGTCCGCTTGAGGGAGCTGGAGGAGTCCTCCATGAGGGCTCAGGAGTGGACCGGGGCGGCTGAGGTGGCTATGACGGAGGCCCAGATGGAGTCTCGGCGTCTCAACCTCCGCGTGGCCGAGTTGGAGGGACGAGTGGTTGACCTCCAAGGAAAGCTGGAGGATGCTCATCAGTCGGCTGAGGAAGCGGCGGAGTCGTTCCGCCTGGAGAGGGAGGAGCTTCAGAGAGAACTGTCGGATCGGCGCCAGGTGATGCGGCTTGCAGAGGAGGTGGAGAAGGGCGTCGTCGAGACCCTGGGGAAGAGGATCTTCGAGGTTCCTAGGGAGGCCTTCGGTAAGTATGAAGAACTCATCGCCCCTCGGATCGTCGAAGTCGTCCAGTCTTCCTTCCGGGAATGTGCGGAGCGTGTTCGGCAAGCCCCTCCACCGGTCGATCCCCCTCGCTCCGAGCAGGGCGAAGTGCCCGAGGATGTGTCCTCCCGAGCTCGGGCTCCCTAAACCGTCCCTCCCGGCCTTATCCTCAAATTTTTAAGCATCCGCTTCGCTTTGGGCCAGTCTACTTGAAATGGATCCCTGGCCCCCGCTATCTCCTTCGGCTTCGTTATCGGCTCCGTGGCCAATAATTGCTGGTTGCATGGCTGCTAGCTTGGGCTAACTACTTTGAGTCTTTTGTCAACCAATTTTGCTCTGTCGGTGTCGATCTAGCTTCTTTAGGTGAAGAACTCTGTCATTCGTCGTGAGTGGATTACTTGTAGAGTGTTTCCTTCGCCTTGATTCCCTGTAAATAAGACACGTTTTTGTACCCTGGTTAACTATTATAAATGGAATTGACTTACTCGGACTTCTCGTGTATTTTGCATCGCTGCCTCATTCTTGGTCTAGGATTGGATGACGTTCGCGTCGGCCGGGGGAATTGCCCCCAAACTTATGGGCGCTGGAGTCGGTCGGCGAGGGCAAAACTCCTCGGCTTAGGTCCGGTCGGCGTCCGTGCCTGCTGGGGGAACTGCCCTCAGACTTATGAGCGCAGGAGTCGGTCGGCGAGGGCAAAGCTCCTCGGCTTAGGACCGGTTGGCGTCCGTGCCTGCTGGGGGAACTGCCCCAGACTTATGAGCGCAGGAGTCGGTCTGCGAGGGCAAAGCTCCTCGGCTTAGGACCGGTCGGCGTTCGCGCTGTCTGGGGGGATTGCCCCCAGACTTATGAGCGCAGGAGTCGGTCAGCGAGGGAAAAGCTCCTCGGCTTAGGACCGGTCGGCGTCCGTGCCTGCTGGGGGAACTGCCCCAGACTTATGAGCGCGGGAGTCGGTCGGCGAGGGCAAAGTCCCTCGACTTAGAACCGGTCGGCGCTCGCGCGGGCTGGGGGGATTGCCCCCAGGCTTATGAGCGCAGGAGTCGGTCGGCGAGGGCGTGGCTCCTCGGCTTAGGACCGGTCGGCGTGCCTGCCGGGGGAACTGCCCTCAGGCTTCTAAGCGCAGGAGTCGGTCGGCGAGGGCAGTGTCCCCCTTCCTCCTCCAGTGAGACGGTGGCCCTCATTCTTTTGCACTATTAGTGAAATGTCAACTCCGTCGGGGATTTGAGAAAAGACAAAAAGGGAATGCATTTGTACTCTCAAGAGTCCTGTCGGACCGGTACATTTGGAGGAAAAGGAAAAAAGGAAATGAAGCTAGACAGAGGGATGTAAACCTAGATAACTCCCTCTTACCAGGCTGCAATTGGGGGGAGAGTCATCGCCCGCTCACTCTATGATGCGGAGGGGACCTTGGACGGTGTTGATCTTCTTCCCCTTGTCTGGCTGCGTGGAGGTCCCTTCTCCGTGGGCCGGCTCGTCGGCCTGGTTCCTGGCGTGCCCTCGGCTCATCAGCTTCTCAATGTCCTTCTTCAAATGCCAGCAGTCTTCAGTGTCATGGCCATCGTCCTTATGGTACTTGCAGTACTTCTCCCTGTTCCTCCCACCTCTTTTAGCCTTCGGTGGGGGGCGATCAGCCCGCTCTTCCTTCTGCACTTTCTCCCCGCTGTCCCTCGCGCTTTCTCCCCGCTGTCTGTTCCTCGGCCTCTTCTCGGTCCGGTACCCTTCGGGGCTGACTCGTCCGCCGTCGCCGCGCTTGGTCCCTCGAGTGGCTTTTCCTGCATCCTCGGCCAAGGCCTCCTCGGTCAGCATGAAGCGTTCGGCCCTCGCCATGATCCTGGGGAGGTCCTTCGGGGGATCGTTGTGTAGGGACTTCTTGAGGCCTCTGTGGCGAAGCCCTTTCTTAAGGGCCGTCTGGACCACCAGGTCAGGAGGGCTGTTCACGTTCAGCCTTTCCGCATTGAAGCGGCGCATGAACTGTCGGAGCGGCTCGGCCGGGCCTTGCACTATGTTGAACAGATGTTCAGCACCAGGCTTGATCTGCCTCCCCGCCATGAACTGTTTGCAGAACAACTGGGTGAGTTCCTCAAAGCTGTCGATGGAGCGGCCGGGCAGGCCGTGGTACCAGGTCCTCGCCGCTCCCCTGAGAGTAGAATAGAAGCCCCGGCAAAGCAGGTCATCGTCAGCTCCCTGGAAGGACATGTCCCCCTCGTAGTCCATCACGTGGTGTCCCGGGTCCCCTATCCCGTCGTACTTTCCCAGCACCGGGATCCTGAATCGAGAGGGGACCCGTGCGTCGGTTATTCTCCGTGATAAGGGGCACCGGTCTCCGTGGATGCCCCCGGGGATGCGGCAGTCGCCTGCCTCTGGCTCGATCGGGGGTGGAGGAAGCACAGACACCGGCGGGGCTGGCTCCACGGCCCTCGCCACGCTGGGGGTCGGGCTGACCCGACGCTCCCGACTCCTCCTGCGGGAGCTCCTGCTCCGTCGTGATCGGTCTCTCGAGTGGTGTCGTTCGCTTCTCCTGCGGCGGGACGACCGTGACCGACGAGAGGATGCCGTCATCGATTCACCCTCCGTCCCTTCGGTTTCTCTTCGGCTCCTTTCACGATAAGGGGAGGAGGCGCGTGACCTCGCCTGACGAGAGCCGGACAGCGTGAACCGACGCTCCATGTTCGGTTTCTGGGTCCCGTGGTCGTCGACCACGGCGGACCGCAAGTGCGGGGGACCCCCCGCCCATCGATGGCTATCGTCCAACGTGCCTCCGTTGGACGGCGCAGGGCCGACGAGCTGCTGTACCGTCGCGACCAACGTCTGGAGGCTCGCGTTGGTCTCCTGAGCCAGGGCGCGGAGCTGTCCCTGCGTGGCCAGTTCTGAGCCGCCGGTCTCTTCGGTTGAGAGGGCGGGGTGGCCGCCGACGGGCGTGTCCTCGGGGTTGCCGTTTGATGCGCCATTCCCCTCCTCCGGGATGGGGGGCATGCGCTTCCTTCCGTTGCTGGCTCGTGCCATTGTTGGTGTGGTTTGCTGCTTCGTGGGACGGTTTTCGGTTCCCACAGACGGCACCAGATGTTTCAGAGTGTTTTCTCACTACAGGGCGTTGACCATGGACAACCCGGTCAACGTGGTCAAGGGGCCCGCTTGGGTCCCTCGGGGGCTACGAATCGGCGCAGATGGGACGAGGGGAAGCCTCGGCCCAGGTTGAGATGCTCGGCCTCGGTCGAACGAGCACGGCCTCGGAGGAAGGAAGACGAGGGGTAGCCTCGGTCGTCCAGCTAGAGGCACGGTCGGCGAAGGGTGAGGGGAAGCCTCGGACCCAGTTAAGGCGCTCGGCCTCTGTAGGATGTGCTCGGCCTCGCCTGACGGACGGTGAGGGTAAGCCTCACTCGTCCAGTTGATTGTGAGGTTGGAGAGGGGCGAGGGGGAGCCTCGGCCCGTTGATCAGCTGTCCACCTGCGTAGACGAGAACGCTCGTCAGGGGGCCGGACCTAGGTTCCGGCCAAATCCCCTCCGATGCCTAAGTCAGATAGAGATCTGAAAGAGGAGGCCCGGCGGAGACGGTTAGACTCGTGAGGAGATCGGAACGGCGTCTCACGGCGCGAGCGGGGGAGGAAGGAGATAGGATGGGGGAGCTAGGTCGTTGATGGAGTACCTTAGGTTTTAGATACCTCAGATGCGGTCCCTTTCTTCGTCGTCTTCCTAGCCCTTTTGTAGAGCTCCCAGCGTGATTGCCTCTGGCCCACGTCCCACGCCCGCCCTTGATCGTGCCCCATCAATCCGCCCCCTCGCCGCCGCTCTCTTCGCCATGCCAGCACCTCCCCATTACCGCCATTTAGCGGTCGCGCGTCCGGGGGAGCGGTTTTCGCAGGAGTGGGCGTGTGACCAGCGGGTTATCGGGGCCGGGTCGGATCGACATTCGAGAAGATCCCTTATAGGGCTTTTGTAGAATGGGCTTGAGGATGCAGATGGGCTCTCGACCAGTAGTCGGGCTCCTGGGCTCGTGTCTTTTGGGTCTCGGTCAAATAGGCGTAACAATAACTTACCAAATTAGGGCAAGACGGATTTTGAGGAGAGAATGTCACCAAACCGAAGCTCCACCAATAAGATCAGCGATCGAAGGCTAGGATGGAGGATGGTGACTTTGGATCAAGCTCTTTGCTTGGAAGGCTCACAATGGAGAGAATCTCTCTTGAGAAAACTGGGCTCAAAAAGTAAGGGAGAGATTCTTGTGAGGAAGAGAAAGCTTTAGAATGGAGTTGAATAGCTTCTCTTTGATTTCTCTAAACCTCTAAAATGGCAGCCTTGAATACTAGGAAAGAACCCCTCCAAGTATATATAGGATAGAGGAAAGAGAGAGAGAAAAACGTTTCAATTAAAGCTCCAACGGCTCTATTCTGAACCAGACTAGTCGGTCAAAGAAGGATTACTGACCGACTAGTTCATCAACTAGTTGGTCGGTGATTCAACGTAGACCGACTAATGGTTGAACAGCCAAAAGGTGAAGTACATGAGATAGACAACTAGTCGGTCTAAGAAGACTTGCCGACCGACTAGTTTCACAACTAGTCGGTCGGTGAATGCTCTTTGACCGACTAATAGTCGAAATAGAATAAGCTGACTTCAAGTTGATTTAGTCGGTTTAAGAACAAATGCTGACCGACTAGTTTATCAACTAGTCGATCGACAAACGTTCTTTGACCGACTAACTCGAAACAGTAGCTCGGGCTGTACAAAGGCAATGATAACTAGTTGGTCTGAGAAGGACTCCTGACCGACTAGATCGTCATCTAGTCGGTCGGTGAACCTTCTTTGACCGACTAATTGATCAACATAGCTAGGCTGAAATGAGTAAGGCATTCTAGTCGGTTCATGAAGAGTTGCCGACCGACTAGATCGTCATCTAGTCGGTTGGTTCTTCTACATGAACCAACTAACATGCACTAGAAGCCGAGGGAAGAATCGATAGGCTTCGGAAAAGTTTCTAATGGCTTCTATGATAATCCTAGCTTTAAGATATGAGCGAAATGAAGATAATAAAGTAAGTCCTAGTCAAGGCTTAACATTCTAATCTATGAAGCTAGAAGACAATAAATAATATATGACGAACCGTCTTCAAAGCTTCAATCTTCACTCTTGACTTCAATCATACTCCTTGAGCTTCAACGAAGCTTCAGGCACACGATCACGCGTATTGAGAAGTCTTGAGACGTCACTTTAGATGTTCCAAGTATTTTGGCGACGATCTCCATAACTGCGCTCACAAACAGTTAGTATGAGAATTTATGTTTGCTCATCATCCAAAACCAAATCCAGGGAATCAATACTCAACATTCTCCCCCTTTTTGGTGATGACAAACCAACATAAATAATAATCAATAATAATGATTCAGAAGAAATTTACTTACTCCCCCTGCATTGATGACACGTTAGTTCCGTATTCAATAATATTCATACGCATCAAGCAGACGAGGGAAATATAAAATATGAATCCTATTATAGCAATTTAGGATTCTGAATCCATTTTATATCTTAACTCCCCCTGAATCTAACATATCAACTTAGATTCATGGTAAATTGCTTTGATATCAATTAGCACATTGTCATTATTAATTCTCTCCCCCTTTGGCATTCGCAAAAAGTGTGGGAGGAGAGCAACGACAAGATTACAATGGCTAAGAAATTAAAGCAAGAGAGTCTAAGAATACGACCACGGTCCAAATGATACCAAAGTAAAATACCGAAGAAAATCAAAGCGTGCCAATTTGACCATAGTCAAAAATCGGAAAACGAAATCACCAAGCCATAGGCGAAAATCGAAAAACGAAATCATCAAACCATAGGCGAAAATCGAAATACGAAATCATCAAACCATAGGCGAAAATCGAAATACGAAATCATCAAACCATAGGCGAAAATCGAAATACGAAATCATCAAACCATAGGCGAAAATCGAAATACGAAATCATCAAACCATAGACGAAAATCGAAATACGAAATCATCAAGCCATAGGCGAAAATCGAAAAACGAAATCATCAAACCATATGTGAAATTCGAAAACCGAAATCATCAAAACTCAAATCAATTTCAATTATTGAGTTATGGAACATACTCTCCAATATCAACATTCTTGAAGAAATTAGTGCATGGAAAACAATTCTATGTTTCCATAGAGATAATTTCTATTTAACCAAGTTAATCGTCGAGCGACGAAATCAACATCAGAGACAAAAAATCCAATGAATACCAAAAGTAACATGCAAAGGTGTTATGCCAAACATAGATAGAACATCATAGACCAATGGCATAAGCAATTCTAGCATACTAATTGAAAATGATACCAATGTAGATATTCTACCAATGGATGCATTTAACACACATGGATACCAATGTAAATCAAAAGTAAGAATATACTTACAACATTAAGCTCCTCCTACTTTGATGCATCACTTAAGCACCATCAACTCTATTTGAATGAAAAATCCCTTGTAAATCAATGAGTTGGTAGGGTTGGTATCCCATGGTGGATTTAACCTAGAGAATATCATTTTGGTATCCAAAAATCTTTTTGGATCCTATGGGTTAGGCAACAAATTTAGCATATAAAATGTAACCCATATCCTAACTAAATTCAAAATAACATGCACATCCATGATTAATATGCAAATCAAAAATAAACCAATTCTTACCACAATTGCGTTGGTACCCATAAAATGAAATTAAACTTATGGTACCAAGCAATGAAGGGTCAAAGGAAACTAACCCTTCGGAAACCAAGTCCACGAGGACCGTGATTTCCCAACATAATCATCATTCAAAATAATGTCATTTATAAACGATTTCACATACAAATCCTTAGCATGCATGCTTGTGTTCTTCGGACCCCAAATAGTGTATGTCTTGGGAGTCCTAATCCTATTGGGAACATGCATACGTTGTTGATTTCTATGTGATGCATGTCGTGGGTAAGCATATGGCATATGATGCAAAGGAGCATGCTGATAATGATTCATATGCGAATGTGGGTGAACATATGCATGTGGAGGAACACGTGCATGAGAGTGTCTCACAAGGTGTGCACGTGCTCGTGGATGCGGAGCATAAAAATCATCATACGTGCTAACATGTGGAGTAGGATGTGTGTTCCTACGTGGCATGGTATACATGAAAGCATGACCCTTCTTTGGAGGTCCACCCAAAGTGGGTTTCTTTCCAAATGAGGGCGTGTTCCTAGCGGAAGCACCATTGGTAGAAGAACTACCCATGAAGTGTTTACTTCCACTAGTAGAATTATCGGACGATGGTCTAACAAAGGTGCCGGACGATTTGGATGAATCTCCCATCTTATACCCCAAACCAATGTGATGATTGGTCGGAGGTAAGTCATTTAGGATATTATCCAAATGGCCCTTACCTTTATTGAATTCATTAATTCGGCCTAATGTGCACTCATACTTCTCGGTGAGAGAATGCAAAGAAGCATCCAAGGTGGACACTTGCGATGCGAGTGCACAAACACGTGATTTGAGATTTTTATTCTCAATACTCAAAGTTGAGTTTTGAGATGTCAAATCCGCTATCACATGTTCATCCGAATCCTCGACATGAACATGCTCAAGTTGAAATTTGAGATTTTCAATCTCATTTCTCAATCCTTCAACAACGGTGTCGTTGTTGATGATGATGGGTTTAGGCGAGGTTTTAAGACTATCTAGTTCATTCTTAGTCTTAATAAATCTAGTAGCCAAATTAGAAAACTTATTCCAAAGTTGTTCGTTGGCTATTTTAAGTTCATCGATCGTTACCTCATCGCCTTCATCCTCGCTTCCATCCTCGCTTTCATCGGAGGAAGTGTCTTGATCACGATCCTCTTTTCCCATGAAGCACGTGTGTGCTTTCTCCACACGTTCATCATCCGACTCTCCACTTGAGGAGTCCTCTTCGAAATCGGTGAATGTGCCGACAAGTCCTTTCTTGTGCTTTCTCGACTTGTTGTGCTTTCTCGACTTGTCGTACTAGGATGCCTTCCACTTCTCCTTGTGTTTGTAGAGATGACAATCCGGCTTGATATGTCCTGGCTTGTTGCATTTATAACACACGGGAGTAGAAGCATTAGTCGAAATAAATTTTGATTTACTTTTCAACTTACTTTGTCGGAAGAATCGGTTGAAATTCTTTGCCAAATCGGCCAAAGCTTCCATGTCTAACTCTTCTTCCGATTCTTCATCATCGGTAGATGGAGCGGCCTTGTATGCAATCGCCTTTTTCTTTGGCTCGTCTTGCTTCAAGTACGCTTTCATCTTCTCCTTCATCTTGATCTTACTTTCCTTGCGTACCTCGTAAGACAACAAGGTACCCATTAATTGAACAACGGTATATTTATTCATATCGTTACCTTCCTCGATGGCGAAGGTACGCTTTTTTCCAACAAGAGGGAAGTCCGTCAATAATCTTCGCGACTTTCTCCTTTTGGGTGTAGACCTTCCCAAGAGTTTCTAATTCGTTGGAAATATCCACGAAGCGAGCATAGTAGTCCTTCATGGTTTCACCCTGTTCCATGTGAAACAACTCAAACTCTTTGTTAGCTACAATGAGTTTAGAATCTTTTACCGTACTCGTTCCTTCGTGCAAGATGAGGAGTTGGTTCCATACTTGATATGCACTCTTACATGTGCATATCTTGTTGAAGTCTTCGGGCTCCAACGCACATTGCAAGGCATTCATCGCCTTGACATTCCTTACCTCCGCGGTGACCTCCTCGGTAGTCCACTTCGCGAAATCTTGTTCGGCTGGCTCAACATACTCCGTCAATGTGGCTCTCCAAAGTGAAGCGCTTCGGAGGAAGGTTTCCATCCGGCATTTCCAGTACCCATAGTTTGTACCGTTGAAATGAGGAGGCCTGACGGAGGATTGTCCTTCCATAACTGAAGAAGATCCTTGACGATCCTTGAAGACGTTGTAGTCGTTGTTCGTCATAGCTTTGAAACTTGGCTCTGATACCAATTGTAGTGCCCTGTGAAGCTACTGCACATGTACTAGAGGGGGGTGAATAGTACTTTAAAATAATCAAGATAGTTATTCGTAATTATTGTGCAATGAACAAACGACAATGCGGAATAAACAACAATCAACAAGAATTAAACATATGCAAACACAGCATGTAACAGGTTCGGATCCACCCAAGTCTCTCCGACTTGTTCCCGATGATCCTACGTCCCAACCACCCGGATCCCCTCCGGATACTTGAGTTAGAAACCCTAACTCAAGATTTAGCACTATGAAATTCTTGTGAAAAACCTTCACAAGACCAAATCATACAAATGACATGTGACTCCCACAACCCGGGATCACACACTCTCTCACAACCGAGAGACAATCTTAAATAAAGATTGAAATGAAATAAAGAACACTTATCACAAAATCCTATGCCTTGAGTATAACTTACCAAATTAGGGCAAGAAGGAGTTTGAGGAGAGAATGTCACCAAACTAAAGCTCCACCAATAAGATCAGCGATCGAAGGCTAGGATGGAGGATGGTGACTTTGGATCAAGCTCTTTGCTTGGAAGGCTCACAATGGAGAGAATCTCTCTTGAGAAAACTGGGCTCAAAAAGTAAGGGAGAGATTCTTGTGAGGAAGAGAAAGCTTTAGAATGGAGTTGAATAGCTTCTCTTTGATTTCTCTAAACCTCTAAAATGGCAGCCTTGAATACTAGGAAAGAACCCCTCCAAGTATATATAGGATAGAGGAAAGAGAGAGAGAAAAAAGTTTCAATTAAAGCTCCAACGGCTCTATTCTGAACCAGACTAGTCGGTCAAAGAAGGATCACTGACCGACTAGTTCATCAACTAGTCGGTCGGTGATTCAACGTAGACCGACTAACGGTTGAACAGCCAAAAGGTGAAGTACATGAGATAGACAACTAGTCGGTCTAAGAAGACTTGCTGACCGACTAGTTTCACAACTAGTCGGTCGGTGAATGCTCTTTGACCGACTAATAGTCGAAATAGAATAAGCTGACTTCAAGTTGATTTAGTCGGTTTAAGAACAAATGCTGACGGACTAGTTTATCAACTAGTCGGCCGATAAACGTTCTTTGGCTGACTAACTCGAAACAGTAGCTCAGGCTGTACATAGGCAATGATAACTAGTCGGTCTGAGAAGGACTCCTGACCAACTAGATCGTCATCTAGTCGGTCGGTGAACCTTCTTTGACCGACTAATTGATCAACATAGCTAGGCTGAAATGAGTAAGGCATTCTAGTCGGTTCATGAAGAGTTGCCAACCGACTAGATCGTCATCTAGTCGGTTGGTTCTTCTACATGAACCAACTAACATGCACTAGAAGCCGAGGGAAGAAGCGATAGGCTTCGGAAAAGTTTCTAATGGCTTCTATGATAATCCTAGCTTTAAGATATGAGCGAAATGAAGATAATAAAGTAAGTCCTAGTCAAGGCTTAACATTCTAATCTATGAAGCTAGAAGACAATAAATAATACATGACGAATCGTCTTCAAAGCTTCAATCTTCACTCTTGACTTCAATCATACTCCTTGAGCTTCAACGAAGCTTCAGGCACACGATCATGCGTATTGAGAAGTCTTGAGACGTCGCTTTAGATGTTCCAAGTATTTTGGCGACGATCTCCATAACTGCGCTCACAAACAGTTAGTATGAGATATTTATGTTTACTCATCATCCAAAACCAAATCCGGGGAATCAATACTCAACAAATCCACCATTCGAAGGCGATGATTTGGATCGGGGGGGGGGGGGGGTGTGTGTGTGATGGTTACCAAAAAGAACAAGAAATAAACAAGCAAAATAAAGGTTGGGATGCAAATGAGAGGAGTGTGTGTGGATTGTGGTTTTGTTAGGAAGTATGGCTTAGCTATTCCATCTCTACTTGATGACTCAACTCCACATCCATGTCAAGGTATGTGAAATCGGAAGATTTTCCTATTGGGAATAAAACCAAACATGTTTAGCTCAACTGTGAGGCTTTCAGGCCACACAACTGGATGGTGTAATCTTGGAGTTCAAATCAACATGTTTGCATCAAGTGTAATTATTGGATTAATGATTTCAAGTATAAAGCATCATTAGTTAAACCTCGTAGTTCAACACCTTGCGGGCCCCTCTACGGGTGTACGCACGTAGATAATGCCTCACAGCATAGCATCATCCTTGGATCCCTCTACAGGTAATGCATAATGAAAAGAGTATGAAATCAATCAATGCAATAGCTACACAATCCTATGCCATGGATGATTAAAGGCTAATCATACAAATCCTAATTGCATCACAATCCAAGACACAAAGAGATTAGCTACATATGATAGCAAAAATATTCACCATTGCATTCATATTCATAAGTTCATACATGGAGAATGAGACAAAATAAAATACAAGACAATGGTTAAGAAAGATATCACCAAATGGAAGCACTTCTCCTCCTATATCAGATCCCAGAAAATGTGGGCAGAAATCCCCCAAAACTATACAAAACCCTAATCTAAACTAAGAGAGAAAACCATAAAAATGGAAAGTATTTGAAGCTAATGGTGGAGGATCCACTAATTACAGCTAAATAATGGGGTTTTATACCCCCTAGGGTTCACATCTCAACCACCCAAAACTGCATCTAAGAGCTCACATTAAACATATGAAAATCGGGTTAAGAGAAACCCAAACTCGCAACCCAGATTCAGCAGAAAAAACCCCGATCAGTCGACTGCTGAACAAACGCTAGTCGACTGCTGACAGGCGACTGTCGTTGGTCAGATAGTCGCCTGGTTGGTGGGCTGCGTGGCTTCAGAAGGGAGACAGTCGACTGTCTTAAAAATCACAGTCGCCTGTGTGATCCACAGGGGACTGTCTTTTGTGCTTCATTCGCCTGCTGCAGAAGTGCCAAATCAACAGTAAGTCGTCTCTTTTTGCTCCCTCAGGCATCCAAGAAATCAGGCGACTGATGCGAAAATGACAGTCGACTGTACAATATTACAGTCGACTATTAATCCTCTTGCAGGTGACTATCGTTGGGCTTCAGTTTCTCCAGCTCCAGCTCTTTAGAGAAGCGACTAGTCGCCTTATGTACTCCTCTTCTTGAGTTGATTTAGTCCCCTTCAGGACACCTGAAAAATTCAGAAAAATCCCTTAAAAATATAGTAGACATGTATAATGCTTTGGAAAGTGAAATTGTGCCAAAATAAAATCATATGCTCACAAATAATGAAGTAACACAAATATAGTTAAGAGAGCATGATTCAATGAGTTATATGCATAAGAGGGAATGATTATAGGGCTAAATATACAATATTCAATCATAATCACACCCAGCTTTTTGCTAGTCTCTTGCAAAATTAACGATCAATTCCAAAACAAAAATAATCTTTTCCATGGATTGTTGGCATGTCTCAAGTGTGTTGAAGACCGTTATAGAATGGCAAAACTTTCTGGCCTATGCACTCATCCCTAAAGCCTTATTCTCAATTCTCATACACATCCCCATAATCCACCTCTAAACTTTGCAAAGTCTTAGGATTTGACAATCTCATGGTAAAAATCTTGAAATTCTAAAGCTAGTGGCTCATAAACACTAAATCCTTTTAAAGCTTATGATAATGGGTTGTGATTCAATTTCATGCGTTTACTTTAATATCATGGAAATTTTTTCCTTATTCAAAATACCATGGCAAAAGTTTATGCCTTATTCAAATGTGCACAAGTGCACTTATTATTATTGGATTTGATAGCATTCGTTGAGCAACTCCAAAAATCATTTCACTCTATAGGGATTGATGGATATGAACCTTGCTTCAATTTTTAAAACTTCTAAGACCTAACCACTTGGTTGCAAAAAATAAGGCCTTTACATCCCAAAGGGGTCTCATATGGGTAGTAGACATCTTGAGCGTCTAGCTAAGAAGTTGAGTGCAAAACCAACGAAAAGGCGTTTAATTGCCCTAACACATAGAGTATAACACACAAAAGGATGCCACAATCCATTTCAAAAGTAGATGTCAAACATGGTGTTTTGGAAAATCTCACTATATTGATATTAGAGGACTAAGCAAAATGCTAATATGGAATGGAGAGAGACAAAAACCATGCTTTTCGGGTGATAATATTCAAAGATGAAAATTTTCAATTTGTCTCATGTATTCTATATATATACGAAAAAACTAAAACTTTTTCAAAACTTCGCATATCCTAATCACACCCCCCAACTTGAAATGGACATTGTCCTCAATGTTTGGAAAGAGGATAAGGAATATGTACAATTATTAGGGTATGCGAAAGGAAAAATACTAAAGCAAAGTTTTATTTATAACTAATTATACTAAGTGTTGGAAAGAATACACCTGTTATTGTCACTCGGAAAAGTCCATAACCCTCATGGTGTTCCTCCCCAATCCAAGGCTTTGGATGGTACTTAAAGCCTTGCCCGGATCGAATGGAAAACTCCAATTCTCAAGCTCCTTCAAGATCTTCAGAAATGCTCCAAAGCCATGAGCAAAATGGCGTAAAGATTAATGGAGTCTTCCAGCAATGGCTCATCTAAATGGTGCTTGTCTTTCGTGGCCAACACATTCATCTTATCATTTGGCTTTCGGAAATCGATGACTTCTTGAAAGTTTCGATTCATAACTCTCTCCTCGAACCAATACCAAATGGGATCAACTCCATTGGAGAGCACATCAATTAAGCTTATTTTACCAAGGTGATGGGTATCTCCAATTTCCTGCAAAAAAGAAATATGATCAACCTTTGCAAAAAAAAGAGTCAAAATTATTCACGGAATGTTCATGAATGAGCTCAAAATTTTCATCACTAAAAATGTGTACCATGTTTACCTCACTCTCCTCCATTCTTTGGCAAATGACATCTATTAAAAATATTCAAGTCTATGGTCATGTTGCCAAAAGAGATCTTAAGTTGGCCATTCCTACATTTAATGATGGCATCACAGATGGCAAGGAATGGCCTTCCTAAGATGATGGAGAGAGGAGTAGCATGTTGGGGTCCTTGAATGTCTAAAACTATGAAGTCCACAGGGAAATAGAATTTTTCCACTTGGACAAGAACGTCCTCAACACAACCCCTATGAATTTTCACAGATTTATCAGCAAGTTGGAGAATGATGGGTATGGCCTTCAATTCTCCAAGACCCAATTGCTTGTAAACAGGGAATGGAAATAATTGACACTAGACCCACGATCAAGGATAGCATGCTCGATATGTGTAGTACCAATGGTACAACGAATAGTGGGTGAGCCGGGATCCTTGAATTTGGGTGGGTTGTCCTGATGAAAAATTGTAATGAATGCCTTTTTCTTAGAACTTAGTTTTTTTATAGTGCAAAAGACCTTAATAAATTTAGCGTAAGCAGGTACTTGGTTAATAGCATCGAGAAGTGGTATATTAATATGACATTTTTGAAAAATTTCTCGAATTTCATCTTGGCACTTATCTTTATTTGGAGGGAGGAGCCTATGTGGGTATGGTGCTTGAGGGGTATAAGCATTGGACTCTTCAATTCTCGATGTCTTTGACTTTGTGCCTTTGCTTGAATTCTCCTCGGGCACCTCATATTGTACATGATCCTCATCCTCCATCTCAATTTCAGGCGTGACCAAAAGATGATTTGGTTTGGTTATTTTTCTTCCACTTCGTAGCATGGTAACCGCATGGCAATGGTTGAAGTCATTTCCTGATTGAGAAGATTGACTAACATTTGGGTCAAAATTAATTGTGAAATGAATTTACCCTTTCCTAATGTTCATCAAGCTCGCAACATTCTCCGTGAGTTGTTGAATTTGTTATTGTTGCAATTGTTGGAAGTTCATCATTTGTTGGAGTGTGGCGGTGAGTGATTGCAAATGCGTTTGGTTGTCATGTTCCACTTGGCTTTGTTGATCAATCATGTTCACCCCCATCAAATTGATCTCTTGCATTCTTCTCATTACTTCATTTGCCACTCGCTCCTCAAGTGATTTAACACCATTCATCTTGTTCACCTTAGTTTCATGGTTTGGAACCACCCCCAACTTCGCATGTGCTCCACCGTCTCTTCTAGATATTGCCAAGCATCACTTGGTGTTTTATCAAAAAACGAACCATTGCACATCACCTCCACTTGTTGTTTTGATGATGGAAGAAGTCCATCATAAAAGAAGGCAATAGTTCGGCATTGATTAAAACCGTGATGTGGGCAATCCAAAATTAAATCTTTAAATCTTTCCCACGCTTGGTCAAAAGGTTCATTATCGCATTGGCTGAAGTTCATGATTTGTTTCTTCAAGGTTTGAGTCCTGCACAATGGAAAAAATTTCTTTAGGAATTCGGATTGTAACTCAGACCAAGTAGAAATAGATCTAGGCTTTAGAGCATTCAACCAATGTTTAGCTTTATCTTTTAGAGAAAATGGAAAAAGTTTAAGATATACTGCATCGGGACTCAATTTTCCATTTAGGCATATGGAACACACCTCAGTAAAAGTTCTCAAGTGTTCATAAGGGTGCTCATTTTCCAAACCGTGGTAAATAGGTAAAATTTGAATTGTTTTCGGTTTAATCTCAAATGAGTGAGCATCATGTTTCAATATAATGCAAGAATCGGAAATACTCATAGGTGGCATATATGTGTCTCTCAATGTCATGTTTGTGCCACGTGAAGTGTTATAGTTGTTGTTGTCGGCCATTTTTTATAAGGCCGGCAAAGCAAAAGGCAAAATAAAATTGGATATACAAAGAATATTCACAAGAAGTTGGAAGAATCTTACCAATCGCCCAAGTAACCCAAAGTTAGTATGAAATGCAAAACCATTATCCCCGGTAACGGCGCCAAAAACTTGACACGTCACAAAAAGATGCGCACTGCTCCCAAGGATATGAGGTCGTCAAGTAGTAATTTCTGGTGAGCCCATGGTCGGTTCATAGGGACAATTCGTCTGCGTTCATGCTATCTTTGGGTTAACAAAGATATGAGAGGGCGAGAGGCAAAACCACCTTTCGTAGGCGATGATTTCGATCAAAGGGTGTGTGTGTGATGGTTAACAAAAAGAACAAGAAATAAACAAGCAAAATAAAGGTTAGGATGCAAACAAGAGGAGTGTGTGTGGAATGTGGTTTAATTAGGAGGTATGGCTTACCTATTCAATCTCCAATTGATGACTCAACTCCACATCCATGTCAAGGTATGTGAAATCGAAAGATTTTCCTATTGGGAATAAAACCAAACACGTTTAGCTCAATCGTGGGGCTTTTAGGCCACACGACCGGATGGTGTTATCTTGGAGTTCAAATCAACGTGTTAGCATCAAGTGTAATTAATGGATTGATGATTTTAACAATAAAGCCTAATTAGTTAAATCTCGCAATTCAACACCTTGCTGGCCCCTCTACGGGTATATGCACGTAGATAATGTCTCGCGGCATATCATCCTCCTTGGATCCCTCTACGGGTAATGCATAATGAAAAGAGTGTGAAATCAATCCATGCAATAGCTACACAATCCTATGCTATGGATGATTGAAAGCTAATCATACAAATCCTAATTACATAACAATCCAACACACACAAAGAGATTAGCTACACATGAGAGCAAAAATATTCACCATTGCATTCATATTCATAAGTTCATACATGGAGAATGAGACAAAATGAAATACAAGACACGGGTTAAGAATGGTATCACCAAATGGAAGCTCTTCTCCTACTCTATCAGATCCCAGAAAATGGGGGCAGAAATCCCCCAAGAAACTATACAAAACCCTAATCTAAACTAAGAGAGAAAACCCTAAAAATGGAAAGTATTTGAAGCTAATGGTGGAGGCTCTCTTAATTACAGCTGATAATGGGGTTTTATACCCCCTTGGGTTCATATCTCAACCACCCAAAACCGCATCCAAGGGCCCACATTAAACAGATGAAAATCGGGGTAAGATAAACCCAAACTCGCAACCCAGATTCGGTAAAAAATCCCGATCAGTCGACTGCTGAACAAACGCCAGTCAACTGATGACAGGCGACTGTCGTTGGACAGACAGTCGCCTGGTTGGTGGGCTGCATGGCTTCAGAAGGGAGACATGCGACTGTCTTGAAAATCACAGTCGACTGTGTGATCCACAGGCGACTGTCTTTTGTGCTTCAGTCGCCTGCTGCAGAAGTGCCAAATTAACAATAAGACGGCCCTTTTTGCTCCCTCAGGCACCCGAGAAATCAGACGACTGATGCAAAACTGACAGTCGACTGTTCAATATTACAGTCGACTGGCAATACTCTTGGACGATTGTCGTTGGGCGCTCTTTAGAGGCAGGTACTACTGTTGTGTGGGTAGTCCCTTGTCTGGTTGCCCAGGCGCCTGTCATTCCTTCTACAGGCGCCTGCTATGCACTCCTCGTCTTTGAGTTGATTTAGTCCCCTTTGGGACACATGAAAAATCCAGAAAAATCCCTAAAAATATAGTAGGCATTTATAATGCTTTGGAAAGTGAAATTGTGCCAAAATAAAATCATATGCTCACAAATAATGAATTAACGCAAATATAGTTAGGAGAGCATGATTCAATGAGTTATATGCACAAGAGGGAATGATTATGGGGCTAAAATACACAATATTCAATCATAATCATTGGCTGGCTTCATGTAGGAATGCCTCCTCTCCCATTAAATACACAGATTTTTTGTTTGGATATTGAGCTGACTAAGTATATTTGAAAAGGATAAAAAATTGAATTCAGGTGGAATAAGGAAAACAAATTATGGATTAGAAGTAAAAATTAATTTAAACTTACACTCAAATAAAGGTTCTTTTATGTCATGTGAATTATAACTATAGACTAAACAATCAAGCTATAACCAGTGGGCATAATCAGGATTTTTTTGACCTGAATGAAAAATAAATATGATATAAATATTAAAAATACCAAAAAAATAAACGTTAAAAAGTAACATGCAATACAAAATTAAACGTTAAATAATATCCAACATGAAAAAATTGCGTTCGCTCTCGTTTCCCTCTTCCCCTCTCGTAACAAGTCTAGTATATGTTTACAAAAAATCTTAACAGAAAATTAAACATTAAATAATACTCGACAATGATAATAAATAACAAATAATAATGAATATAAAATGACATCAATGGGTATCAAACCCAAAAACTCTGGTTCCATACACCAGCGCCTTATCCACTGGGGCATAAAAAGATGCTGACTAAACAATACCCAATAAGCAAAAATAATAATAACAAGTAAAAAATAACAGTGAACTAAAAAAATGGGGAATTGATATGCAAACAGTCATTTTTGATTGGTTCACAGGCCACTTAACTTTTATAAAAATACCAATTATGATCTAAAATGAAGGGGCTGTTATGAATGAGGGAGGCCTTTGGCCTCCCCTCCTTCATTACCCACTCTCATTAGTCCCCATTACTATAAGTAATGGGGACTCTTGGTCTCCTTGAGGCCTTTCATCTCCCTTCCCTGATTTAATATATAGAGAACCATGGCCTATGGCCATGGTTACTCATTCCATTTCTAAGAACCTAAGTCTCTATTTTCTCCTCTAGTTTGATTATTCTATAACACGTTATCAGCACGTGTTCTCCTCTTGAGCACAAATTTTTCAACAAATTTTTCATCCCCTACGCGAAACGAATATATAGTTGCTGCGGCGAGGAATCTATTGGTTGCAGCGTTGCGGCATCCTCAAAGCGTTCGGGAGCTCGGATTTTTATCTACGGCTCTAATCTACGGTCGTCCCTAGATCATCGATCTAGAGGTAAAATTCTATTTCACGTAGATTACAATACATGAAAATTTTTACATTGTTACAATACAAATAAAAATTAAAATAATAAAAAAAACCTAGCCTACTCTCCCGCGCCGCCGTCCCCCCGTCGGGGGGGTCTTTGTCGCTGCACCGCCCCCCCGTCGGGGGGGGGGCTCCGTTGCCGCGCCGCCACCCCCCGTCGGGGGGGTTGATCCGCCGCCGCCCCCCATCGGGGGCCCTCTGTATCGGCGCCCCCGCCGCCCCCCGTCGGGGGGCCCTCTGTATCGGCGCCCCCCGACGGGGGGCTGATCTGTCGCAGCGCACCCCCCCGTCGGGGGGTTGATCTGCTGCCCCCCCCGTCGGGGGCCCTCTGTATCGGCCCACCCCCCGACGGGGGGGGGGGGGGGCTGATCTGTCGCAGCGCACCCCCCCGTCGGGGGCCCTCTGTATCGGCCCACCCCCCCGACGGGGGGGGGGGGGGGCTGATCTATCACAGCGCACCCCCCGTCGGGGGGTTGATCTGCCGCCGCCCCCCGTCGGGGGCCCTCTGTATTGGCGCAACCCCCCGACGGGGGGGGCTTATCTGTCGCAGCGCACACCCCCGACGAGGGAGGCCCGATCTGCCTCCCCAGTCGGGGGGGCCTCTGCCACCGATCCGCCGCCCCCCCCGTCGGGGGGGGGGGCTATGTCGCCGATCTGCCGCCCCCCAGTCGGGGGGGCTCTGTCACCGATCCGCCGCCCCCCAGTCGGGGGGCCTCTGTCGCAGATCCGCCGCCCCCCCAGCGGGGGAGGCCTCTGTCGCTGCACCCCCCCTGACGAGGGGGGGGGGTGGGGGGGGGGGGGGTTGGGTGGGGGGGGGGGGTTGGGGGGGTGGGCGTCCGATCGAGCCCACCCACCACCACCCCGTCAGGGGGGGGGTTCTTCCGTAACACTGCCCCCCCCGACGGAGGGGGCCGGCCTATTATCCCCCCCAGCAGGGGGGTCTACTGTTGCGAAGCCCCCCCTCTGATAGGGGGGGTCTGATTGGTTGACTGGCAGATACTGGCAGGAAAGGGGGACTTCTGTCCACCGGCGAAACCCGAAAAAAAATAAAAATAATTAACATATGGGTTAGAATTTGAGGAGACAGATTTAGGGATTTTCTGGTGTTCCCCAACCTAAAGTAGGCTAAATTTAATTAAAATTGATAGTTGGGCCAGAAGCCCATTTGTGAGTATCAATAACACAAATATTTTAATTGGGCCTGCAGCCCCTATTACCTAACGGTAAAAATTATATTTAGCCTACTAAATAATTGCCTGAAGCCAATTCTTTAACGAGACTCTCCCCTGAGTAAAATCAAAAATAATCTCTATATTCCTTGTTGACCAATTATTTTATACATCCCTCTTGCATATTATAATCTATGTTTTACTAGGACTCTATTTTTCAAAATATAACTATCTCAAAGAT
This sequence comes from Scilla litardierei, assembly GCA_030789695.1. NCBI lineage: Eukaryota > Viridiplantae > Streptophyta > Magnoliopsida > Asparagales > Asparagaceae > Scilla > Scilla litardierei. The sequence continues at coordinate 74,705,693 of CM061130.1, forward strand.
CCTGAGACCGCTCTGCCGTTAGTCAACTAACCTAACGGTGTATGACGTTTCCACGTGGTCTACGAGATAATTATATTTTCTAGTTTCCTTTACAAATATGTTTTGCTTGAGATATATGCGTGGTTGTTCATTTTTATGCCAGTATCATATTTAGAACTGCGTGGATGTTTAAAATAAGTAAAAATGTGTTTTTCGGGATCGGCCATTGTATACCTATTTACATTCCTGCACTTTTATTTTTCTTTTGAGAGAATTTGTAAGTGAGGAAATTTGTATTAAAAGCCAAAGCTCGGTGCAACAGCATATGAAGACGGAGATATAGGGACCCAGTTTGGGTTTCCAAAGTTGTATTTTTCTTTTTCTTTTATGGACTGTAAACGAACTTTGGACTGTGTACTATTTTAGGTATCTGGCCGATCCCCGCATTTTTACTTGTTTATTTCTTTGTGCATGAATATTTGAATTTTAATTAATTCATGCTCATTTTAAATTGCGTAGATAAATGGCAAAATTGGCAAGCGTCGATTTCAAAGTCCTTGATTTTGCAGGGACAAATTACCTGAGTTGGCGAGTGGACCTGAAGTTCCACTTGCGTTCGATGGTCCTCCTTGGGTCCATTTTGGCTCCTTCCTCGGCCCCAGCAGCGGCCGAAGCTTCTGCTACATCTAGCAGCAGCCCTACAACCACTGTATCCGATGTAGATAAGGCGAAAGCCATAATCTACATTAGGAAACATATAGATCGGACCTTGAAGGCCGAATATTTAACGGTTGAGGACCCAAAGGACCTATGGACAGCGCTGGAAACACGGTATAAACATCAAATTGATGTTATATTACCCCGTGCCAGTTATGAGTAGGAAAACCTCAGACTTCAGGCCTATAAGTCCGTCGCTGAGTATAATTCTGCACTTCATAACATCACCTCACGCCTGAAGTTGTGCGGTGAAGAAGTGACAGAACAACGCATGTTGGAAAAAACATTTACCTCGTTTCACGAGAAAGATGCAATCCTCATGCAGCAGTATCGTGAACGCAACTTCACGAAATTCTCTGATCTGATCTCATGCCTACTTAGGGCAGAGCAAAATCGAGATTTACTGCTTGCAACTCATAACTTGCGTCCAGCTGGCACTGCCCCAATCCCTGAAGCCCACCATGTTTCTCCCCAGAAGTGGAAAAACAAGATGAAGCCTAAAAACACTAAAGGGAAAGCGGTAATGAAGCAACCAAGAGGTACAGCTCCCCAGACAAACAAAAACAATAAAGGGAAAAGAAACTTCACTTGGAAGCGAAAGAACACCGAGCACGTTTCACTTCCAAAGAAGACCTGGGAGGACAAATGCCATAGATGCGGTATGACTGGCCATTGGTCCAGAAACTGCCGCACTCCTCGCCACCTACAGGATTTATACCAGGCGAGCCAGAAGTCTCGACCTGAGACAAACTTGGCTGGTGTATTGCCGCCAACTGTCTTTACTGCTAAAGACTTCGAAAACGACGACCTGCTCGATTGAGCACTATCTTTTATCTATGCATTTAGAATTCGATGTATCTTCATCTTTATTTTGCTTTAGTACGATCTTTTATTTTCGAATGTTATCTACATTTTCGCTCAAATAAAATTTCGTTTTTGCTTATATAGATGATGTCTGAGTGCCTAGTGGACAGTGCCTCGACGCACACAATCCTTCGCGATCATTGCTATTTTAATAGCGTAAACAAATATGACGGTCAAGTTATCACAATTTCAGGACTGTCCCAAATAATCGAAGGAACTGGTGAAGCAATTATATTGCTCCCAAATAACACAAGACTTCAAATAAATAATGCATTATTCTCTCCTAAATCAAATAGGAATCTCGTAAGTTTCAAGGATTTCCGTTTAAACGGATATCACTTAGAGACCAGAGATGAAAATAAGGTTGAATATCTAATTGTAACTCGCCAAAAAGATGACCAGAAGATCATCTGCGAGCGATTCAAGGGACTCCCGTCGGGTCTCTACCAAACATACATTCAACCAGTAGAAGCCAATATGATTGAGCACCAGACGTGCCAATCACTGCCAGAGTTCCAACTCTGGCACAATAGACTTGGTCACCCTGGAACAGCAATGATGCGCTGCATCATCACTGAATCCCGTGGACACAAATTGAAGAACATGAAGATTCTTCAAAAGGGTGAATTTCCATGTCTCCATTGTTTCAAGGGAAAACTAATAACGAGACCATCCCTCCTGAAAGTGGGATTAGAGTCTCCTGGTTTCATTGAGAAAATACATGGCGACATTTGCGGGCCTATTCACCCCGCAAGTGGCCCATTTCGGTACTTCATGGTACTGATTGATGCATCAACCAAATGGTCTTATGTGTGCCTCTTGTCCACCCGCAACCTAGCTTTTCCAAAGCTATTGGCACAAATAATAAGGTTGCGTGCTCATTTCTCCGATAACCATATCAAGAAACTACATCTTGATAATGCGGGATAATTTACTTCACAAGTCTTCGAAGACTATTGCCGGGCAACAGGTATTGAAGTTGAACATCCGGTAGCACATGTTCACACCCAAAACGGATTAGCTGAGTCTCTTATAAAGAGACTCCAATGGATTGCATGTCCATTGCTTATGCAATCCCAGTTGCCTGTGGATGCTTGGGGGCATGCTATTTTACATGCCGCATCACTTATTAGGATAAGACACTCTGGAGGTCACACTTTATCCCCGATGCAACTAGCATACGGTGCACCACCGGATATATCTCATTTGAGAGTGTTTGGTTGTGCGGTATATGTCCCAATAGCACCACCTCAGAGGACCAAAATGGGTCCTCAGCGTCGTCTAGGTATATATATTGGGTTTGATTCACCCTCTATTATCAGATACCTTGAACCCCTGACGGGTGACACATTCAAGGCACGTTTTGCTGACTGTGAATTTAATGAAATTTTTTTTCCAAAACTGGGCACACAGTCTAAGAAGCCAGAAGCTTCTGAGACCATTAGTTGGGACCAGAAGTCTTTGTCCCTTTACGATCCGCGTACTAATCTGTGTGAAGATGAGATCCTGAAGATCCTTCACATCCAGAATACATTACATCTATTACCGGATAAATTCACGGACAACCAGAAGATTGTTCGTTCACACGTCCCTGCTGCCAATACGCCAGCTAGGATTGACATCCCCATAGATGGATGCAACCCACCGGCAACAGATTTGGCTGTACCTCAAATGAAAAGAGGACGCCCACCAGGTTCAAAAGATAAAGTTCCTCGAAAGAGGAAGACTCCTGGTGATACTAAGAATATCCCTCCACAGGATGCTGAGCTCAGACCAGCTACTTCTCCCCTCCTGATTTCCCCAGCAGAGGAAACAATAGGAGAAACATCATTAAATTTTGTACGTACTGGAGAAGTACTGGACAGAAATAGCATAGTCGACGACGACGATTTTGCGTTTGATATTGCCGTTCACGTTACTGAATATGACGATGACGTCGAACCACGATCTTTAGCGGAATGTAAACGCAGAGATGATTGGCCAAAGTGGGACAAGGCAATAAGAGTAGAGCTGGACTCACTCTTGAAACACAAAGTCTTTGGACCAGTAGTCCAAACACCAGTAGGTGTAAAACCTGTGGGATATAAGTGGGTTTTCATAAGAAAAAGAGATGAAAATAATGTGATCGTTCGCTATAAGGCATGCCTTGTAGCCCAGGGATTTTCCCAAAGACCGGGGATTGATTACGAAGATACGTATTCTCCGGTCATGGATTCGATCACTTTCCGATTTTTAATAAGCCTAACTTCTCTGGAAAGCCTAGAAATGCAGCTCATGGACGTTGTGACTGCATATCTATATGGCGATATAGATAAAAATATCTATATGAGACTCCCTGATGGGTTTAATCTACCCCAAGAGATGAAAGAGATACCTCGGGACGTATTCTCTGTAAGGCTACATAGATCATTATATGTCTAAAACAATCGGGAAAGATGTGGTATAACAGACTTAGTGACTTCCTTGCACAACAAGGATTCACGAATAACGAAGTTTGCCCTTGTATCTTTATCAAAAGAACGGGAACAGGATTCGTCATCATAGCTGTATATGTAGATGACTTAAATCTCATAGGATCTCCTGCAGAGATCAAAGAGATATCTGAAAGCCTTAAACATACTTTTGAAATGAAAGACCTAGGCAAAACAAAGTATTGTCTTGGCTTACAGATAGAACACCTAAGAGGTGGAATCCTATTACACCAATCTAATTACACAAAAAAACTTCTACACAAGTTTCATATGGATAAATGTCATCCTTTAGGTACTCCTATGGTCGTAAGATCACTAGATGTACAAAAGGACCCCTTCCGGCCACTGGAAGAGGGGGAGGAGATACTGGGTCTTGAAGTACCCTACCTCAGTGCCATTGGAGCACTTCTATATCTGGCTAACTGTACGCGTCCCGATATAGTGTTTACAGTTAATCTTCTAGCCAGACACAGTGCAGCGCCCACAAAGCGCCACTGGAACGGAGTAAAGCATCTTCTGCGATACCTTCAGGGTTCCATTAATCTTGGACTTTACTACCCGAGAGGTGCCTCCCCCAAATTGTTTGGTTATGCTGATGCAGGTTATCTCTCTGACCCGCACACGGCAAAATCCCAAACCGGTTTTGTTTTTACCTACGGAGGAACTGCTATCTCCTGGAGATCGGTGAAGCAAACCACAACAGCTACATCATCCAACCATTCAGAGCTCATTGCGATCCACGAAGCAAGCAGAGAGTGTTATTGGCTACGATCCGTCGTCCAACACATTCTTCAATCTACTGGCCTGAAGATTGGTGATTTGGAGCCTACCGTTCTATTTGAAGATAACGCTGCATGCATTGCTCAACTTCACAAAGGCTACATCAAGGACGACAGGACGAAGCACATATCTCCCAAGTTTTTCTGGACACATGAGCTAAAGGAGGACAAGCAGATTGAAGTTCAGCAGATACAGTCCTGCAATAACTTAGCTGATCTTTTTACTAAGTCTTTGCCCAAATGTATTTTTGTAAAACTTGTAAAGAACATTGGCATGCGACAACTGAAAGACCTGCAAGCCTGAAGCTTGTACGGATCAGGGGGAGTAACCTGTGGGTTGCACTCTTTTCCCTTAAGCTGTTGGGGTTTTCCCACTGGGTTTTCCACAGCTAAGGTTTTAACGAGGCAAACACTCTTACTCTGGATCCAGAAGTATCCACCTCTCTTTGCCTCAAATGCTGAGACCAAAGTGATGAATGGGTAATGGGGAGTGTTATGAATGTGGGAGGCCTTTGGCCTCCCCTCCTTCATTACACACTCTCATTAGTCCCCATTACTATGAGTAATGGGGACTCTTGGTCTCCTTGAGGCCTTTCATCTCCCTTCCCTGATTTAATATATAGAGAACCATGGCCTATGGCCATGGTTACTCATTCCATTTCTAAGAACCTAAGTCTCTATTTTCTCCTCTAGTTTGATTATTCTATAACAGGGGCGCATTTAAACCCACATTAAGACTTAGATTAACAAATAATGATGAGTCAAAAATGGCTGCAAGCAATGCGGTTCAAAGCCAACCCACATTTAAAGTTAGCTTAAAAAAATAATGAGTCAATCAAGGTAAGCAATGGGTTTCGAACCCAAAATCTCAGGTTTACATACCTGCGCCTTACCCACTGAGCAATCAAGAGATTGTGTTAGTGAATGCTAATTTTTTTTATTTTACTTTATTTCCCTGGGGGCAATTGCTAAAATCTGAAAATGTCAGTGGGGGAAATTGGCCCCCCTGGCCCCAACTTGCCTCCGTCACTGATTATGATGTCACAAATATTGAGCATTCTTCTAATTTAACAATTTTCCCATCATGACAGGAAAAGTTTACGTAGTGTATACCGATGTACTTCATTGCCACAACTATAACTTTTAGTGCCGACATCCCACCAAGCATTTTGATCTTGCTCTTTCTATTTATTTACGTGAAAGTACATAAAGTACTATATATTTATTGCTTCAGCGATCTCCGACGCAACATCATCGATATCTTCAGTGATAGTGGGGCCGACATCTTGTGCTTGAGCTCTGCGAAGATACTAATCCGAGTCACTCAAAGACGACTCCTGAGTTGGGAGACATCCCTGCAACCTTCATCTTTGCGATGTTGTCATTACCCTAGAGATTAGCTCCAGCTTATGATATCAGAAAATCTCTATGCATCGCTGGGCTCGTTCCATTTCAGCCCACAGTCTATCTACTCCAGAATCTGAGGAAGGAGAATATGAAAGGAATGTGAACAGAAGAGATGAATACATTTTTCCGATGACGACGAAGCTGAACGGAGAGGATGAAGGCAAAGGTGAAACCCACACATTCTATTTATACAAGAGGGCATACCCCTTGAGGTGAACTTAGCCATCCGATCCCAGACATATGTCGACAACTTGGGGCAATGATGCCCCGAGTTTTGTGCATGTCTTGGTGTGCAAATACTGGGGCATGGTGAACATTGAATGCGTTGCCTCGACTGCTGCATCCGTTCCATTAGATATGCCACATCACCAGCCCTCAACCGTTACATTGGTTGAGCTCGGAAGATTGGGGCCATTGATATAACACTGGGCCGGTCTAATGATCTCTCGGGTTCTTCACTTAATGATAAGCCCAGCGAAAGCCCACGATGTTGGCCCAACAGCCGAGAGAACCTCACATGCGGCCTATTATCCATCTCTTTAAAGTGCTAACTGAGTTGACCATTAGGTTCCTTCATCAATGTCGACCATTAAGTTCTTCTTCAATATGGGCATTTAATGCTTGATCAATTTAACCTTCTCGTCAATGCCAATAGCTTAGACTAATACAATAAATTGTCTTCAATACTTGATCGTTACCTGAACAATGGCACTCAAAAGGGCCATCACCTATATATAGTCTGGAGAACAATGAGAGAAAGGTTAGATTCCTGACTCGATGACATCCACCCAAGTTAGGTACTCCTAAACTTGGCATCTGCTCCACCTTATACATTTTCCTTCATAACTCGGCCTGAGAACTAGCAAACGACCTCCTAACATGTCTGACATAGTTTTACTGAGCCTCCTTGAGTCATCTACTGACTTAAGCATAGGAGGGATTTAGGTCGAACCCCAGATCCGACCCCCCCTGACGAACTCCTTGTGTTGTAGGCCGCCTGGAGATAGCTCAGATCCCACTCACATAGCTCGTATTAGAACCACTGCATCTTGCATTTAAGCTTGACCAATTCCCAGTCAGTTGACCACATCATCCTACGTCAGCTGCTACTTCCAAACCATTTTCCACAACTTCAATGATGATAAAACACCTCGAAACAAATGGTTTAAAAATAATAGAACTTTTTGAAACGATAAACTCGAGAGTCAATTCTCCTAGGGTTCATCTATATTTGGAGTTTAGTGGTTTTAGAATGTGAATAACAATCTCATAAAAAAGTATCAAAACAATACGGAAAAATGAGGTTTTAACACTAAAACATAAGAAATTTTCTTATATATACATGTTAAATCATTGGGTCGACACTCAATGAAGCGAAAATATAGTCGCCAAGAAGTCTACAAAGATAGCGCCTGTGCCCACTTTGCCCACGAGGTCCACAAAGGATGCTAGCCGTAAACATGGTCAAAGCCCATATACCAGCTGCCCGTTGAGCTTCCGTTGCTTAAGGATGCGGTTAATAATGGGCTCATAAATGGCAAGAGGAGTGGACAACGGTTATACCTATCTATGAGAAAAGATCGTGCCACCATAATTGGTGACCGTTATTCCCCAACGTCACTGAACAGACACTTCAGTCTATAAAGAAAGAAGAGACAAACAGAAACGGGACATGGTCCAGAGGTATGAAATACTAGATACTCTGACATATTATTTTTCTTCCGTTCTTATAATTCTTTCTCCAAAAGCTTGAGGTGACTGACCCGAGACGAACCTCCGTGGGTTGATTTTAATAGCCCCAAGCCTATCTTAAGCCCCGCACAAACTTAAGCATCAGAGGTGATTTGGGTCGGAACCCAGATCCAAACCCCTAATGACTGTCTGTGGTACAGGTTGTTTGAGTCTCAACCCAGCAGTTAGGTCAAATGGTCCTCTCAATCGACTGTGAGATCGATCGAGCTCCAGCTCGGTGCTCCCAGCTCAGCCTTCATCGGCCCCGGTTCTTCCAATCGAGGGTCCCACATCATCAGCTGTCGAGGCTACACCTAGACAGAGGAGTCTACGTCAGCCCAATCTACAGTTGACCGGAACCCATCCATCAACAGTTGGCGCCGTCAGTGGGAAACACCAGTCTACATCCCGATGCAACCAAAGCCATGTTGACTGGATCCGACAACACTGGACCAATTCTTGGTCAGAACGAGAACACATTGAATGAGGACGCTCCAAATGAAGATGTCGAAGTTTCTATATCTTCTTTGAAAGTTCTTGACATACAATTGGTGACTCAGGAGTAATTCGACTAGTTCATTGAACAGATCAAAGTCAGCCTGGCAGTATTGGCCGCAGCCGTTGAGCAAAACATGGAATGTTCTCAGCATGTGGCCGAGAAACAGCAGTCCCCTAATCCGATGCAAACACTAGGTGGGGAGTGAGCTACTTCCAGAAACCAAAGAGCTGGTGAGCAAGGACCTGAGCGACAGGTCAACCTACAGCTCAATACCACTCCTACATCTTAACAGAGAGGGGTGCTGGTGAACAACAACCACAGCTTTGGACGTCTTATGGGTCAGGGGCCTTCCAACAACGGGCAAATCACTCGCAGCATTATTGATCAGGTGAGAGATCACCTCACCCAGGACCATAATGTTAGTCTCCCCGGACCCACGACTGGCAAGAATAGGAAGGATATGGAGGCAAGCCATATCCAGTCGTCCACTGCTTCACCTCCACCACACAGGGAGGAACGAGTTCCACTTGTCCTTCCTGCTAACCGACGTACTCCTTTGAAGGAGAACATCACGTGTCACGTCCTGCTCTTCCAAATATGGAATACGCATAGCGGACTAGGCTGCTGTAGTATTCAGACACAAGGCTTTGAGCCCTTAACGTCCAAAATACTACTAGGCATTAATTGTGATTTAAATAATTGTATATATATACATGCCACCATGACACAGTGGAATAGTATAGAAAATAAAATATTATGCTCCAACTGAATTTAAAGCTGCAAGTAGTGAAAGAAAAGCTGTACTGAGCTTTATATATAAAAAGGTACATCATATTTCCAACTGTACAAGGATACAAAAGTACCAAAGGGGTAAAACCAAAAAAAGGAAACCCCACCCTAAAAAGAAACCCAAAAGGTGTCCACTCCCGCATAACGCACTCCCTAGTCTAACCCATGGAAGTCCAAGTGGACAAAATCTCCATCTGTAGTCTACAGCTGTACCTGAGAAGAGGAAGTAAACTGCTGTACACGTCCCTGCTCTGGAGTCACTCTCTCAGGACCTGAAAATATAAATGGGACACGTCAACACGTGACCAAGTAGGATTCTTAACAAAACTAGGTAGGACCCAGTTTTACAACCGGATTCTAATCTAGGAGTGGTCTAAAAAATTAAAAGGGTTTCACAAGTAATACATCAGGTGCACAATATAACAAACAGGAACTGTAAGTAAAACTGAGAGGCACATCCAACATGAGGTGACATGATTAATAAATTAAAAAAATTAGGTTGTCAGTTATATTTAATTTGGGGACACGTGTAAAAAGTAAGACACTTAAGGAGCTGGACTTCATCCAGGGTGGGTAAAAAGTGGTAACGAGCACTGGAGGGGCCTCTCGTAACTCTCCTTTACCGGAGTGAGAAAATTCTCGGTTTTTATCAGGACAAATGGAGAAAACCATCAATTACCTAATGGTGCATCACGAGTACACCAATGGCCTCTCTAACTCTAGTCAACTCCCCCTTATGGGAGCGACAGGCGAGTGAGAATCATAACAATATGAGTCCGCTCCTTAACTCCTACTTTTTACACACATCCCCCCAAACCCACATCTAGAGCTTCATCCATTCTAGAATGGACTAAAGTCTCCAGATTCATTCTCTCATCTCAATCTTACTTTTATTAGTTCATGTTACTTTCATTAAGGTACATCTTCTTCATATTCATCATCATATTGCCAATTGTTCACTTTTCATTCTCAATTTCATTTGGAAAATTGCATAAAACAACACCATGCAATTTCTCTTCCAGTTTCACAAATTCAACATGGATTTGGTGGTATATAACTATCTTTCATAATCTGGTGATCATAACTACATATCATGGAATTTCCATAATTCATCATGGTCAATTAAGCAAGTGAAACAACTCATATTTATCATATGGTCAACATCCACAACAATGGCAATTAGATAATGAGTATAGCAGCAAACCAATGGAATTCAAATTCTGGAAAAACTGAGAAAATAGTGCCACACGGCCGTGTGGTCTCTCCACACGGTCGTGTGGAGTGGCTCAAGGAAGCTTCAAGAAGTACGACCCACATGGTCGTGTGGAAGAGTCCACATGGCCATGTGGTATGGGGGTGGCTCATGGGTAGAAGGAAGGGCACACGGCCGTGTGGTTCTAGCCACACGGTCGTGTGGTTCTAAAAGTGCAAAAGTAAAGAGCACGACCACACAGTCGTTTCGCTAGTTGACACGATCGTGTGGTATGGGATTACTCTTTGGGTCGATTGCGTCTAAGTCGACACATTCGAGGGATAAGGGGGGTCGACACGACTGTGTCCCAAGGTGACACGATCGTGTAATGTTTGAGAATCGAGCCCAACGTCTAAGTCGATGCGGTTGGAGCCAAATGAGACGACACGACCGTGTCGAGATTCGACACGGCTGTGTAGGCCAAAAAATCCTAGACACGATCGTTTGACGACCGTGTGATTCCTTTGATGATTAAATGATCACCACATGACCTTAAATCGGCCGTGTGGTGACGACACGACCTCCACACAGTCATATGATAGGTCAACACGGCTGTGTGGTTTCATCAGCTGTCGAATTCGACAGCGACGATAATTAAAATTACGAAACTAAAACCGATCCTAACTAGCTAAGTTAATATCCTACCTAAGCTAGTCCTTCAACAAGTTCTGGGGCACTTCTTCTCCTAGATGACCCTTTGAATGCTTAGTTATCCTTCTTCCTTCTTCCTTCTTCCTCAAGATCAAGAGCTAGGGTTTGGTTTTTTGCTTGAGGAAAATGGCAGCAGAGGGGGGTTTAGGTGCTGTGTACGTGAGAGGGGTGAGATGAGGGTTCTCTCTTATTTTTTTTCCTTTTTTTCTTTTTTTTCATTGATTTTTCCACAAAATTTTTCATCTTTTATTTTCTCCCATTGATTAGTCATTCCCTAAACTCCTCCCCACATGCCACCTAGCTAGAGTTAGGTGGAGTTTAACCTCATAATGCCACCTAGCTAGAGTTGTGGCTAATGAGGGTAATTTAGTATTTTGATTTTTCATTAAATAGAAACACCCCCATTATACCATGTATACATCCCTTAATACACGTATATCCTCTCTTATACTTCATTTATTAAATACAAATGGTGAGTTGACATTATTTAAAAATAATTTCTTCACCACGAAATTTAAGAAAAATAATGGAAATACCCCAAAAATTTACACGTACCAATACGTTCTAAAATACGTACTAATACACGTATATTCAAATTAGGGTCATTACACCCTATCCCCCTTAAAATAAATTCCGTCCTTAGAATATCAAATTAAGGGGAGGAACCATTTTATGCATTACATCAACTCATATAGAATTACAACAAAATTACATCATCATCCAAACAGGAGAGGGTACTTCTTTCTCATCTCATCCTCGAGTTACCAGGTAGACTCTCCTGGTGACTCTTGGTGCTATATAACCCTCACAAGACTGATGGACTTCTTCCTCAGCATCTTCTGTCTTCGGTCCAAGATAGCTACCGGTTGCTGATCATAAGTCAGGTCTGGTCATACTTCGATCTCCGAGGAGTCGACGACATGACTGGGGTCTCCAATACTTCTCATGCGTTGTGATATGTGAAACACGTTGTGTACTCCTTCCAGAGAGGATGGTAATTCAAGCCTCTAGGACATCTCTCCAACACGAGCTAAAACTTCAAAAGGTCTGATATATCATGGACTCAACTTCCCTCGTCTGCCAAAATGGATCAGTCCTCGTGTAGGAGAGATTTTCAAAAATACTCGATCACCTGGCTGGAACTCCAAGTGTCGTCTCTTCGCATATGCTCAATGCTTGTAACGGTCTTGGGCTATACGAAGGTTATCTCTAACGACTCTCACCACATCCACTGTTTCAGCAATCATGGCTGGGCCCAACAACTCATGGTCACAAACATCATCTCAACTAAGAGAAGACCGACACTTCCTTCCGTATAATGCTGCAAATGGTTCCATGCCTATACTCATCTGATAACTGTTATTGTAGGCAAACTCTACCAAATGTAGATGTTCATCCCAAGAGCCCTTAAAATCCAACATACACGCCCTTAGCATATCTTCTAGGATTTGAATAGTTCTCTCCGTGTGATAATGTATAATGGATGATAGTGTTCTTGTTTTCAGTGTTTCTCTGTGGTTTCTGTGTTCTTTCTGTGTTATGTGTGTACGTTTCTTGGGAACATTACAGGTACTATCCCAACAGTGCGCAGTAGACCTGCTGACTCAGTTGTAGTTTCTTTCCCTTCTTCCTTCGTAACACCTGCTGCTCTGGGAGAACCTGAGACGAATTCGTACTTCCTGGGTATCCTGGGGAACGGGGCGTTACACTCCGACTGACCGTCTATCTGTGCATGGTATGCAGTGTTGAAACTCAATTGAGTTCCCAAATTGGCCTGTAGGCTTCTCCAAAAATGTGACGTGAATCTGGTGTCACGGTCGGAGACTATTCATATAGGTACTCCGTGAAGTCTCACGATTTCCTATATACAATACTCAAATCAGAATCTACACTATAAACAAATCTTAATAGATACATGAAAAAAATCTTACCTCCATGTATCTCTTAGTAAGATGGTCGGTCGATTAGCCAACTTGAAAAGGTATGAAATTAGCTGATTTGGTCAACCAATTAACAATTACCTAAATAGCATCATATCCTCAAGGAGTATGAGGTAACCCAGTCACGAAATCCATTGTCACGTGCTTCCACTTCCACACCGGTATTATAAGAGGTTGTAGTAGTCATTTCGTTATCTGGTGCTCTGCCTTCACTTGCTGACTGGTCAAACACGAAGCCACACTCTTGGCTATGCTACGCTTCATACCATGCCACAAAAATGTTGTTACAAGTCTCGATATATTTTGGTGCCTTCGGGATGAATAGATTAAGGTGTAATATGTGCCTCTCTCAACAGTTCATCATGTACTTCACCAGATGACACAAAAATCCTGCCTCCAAAACATAGAGATCCATCTTCATGAATACAGAAATCTGCCGAAGTCCATTCTGTTGAATATTGGACTCCCCGGATTTGGTTTTGATGATGAGCAAACATAAATAATCCATGAACTAACAATTTGTGAGCGCAGTATTGGAGATCGTCGCCAATTTCACGAGAACATTCAAAGCGACATCTCAACACTTCCCAAAGCTCATATTCATGCCTAAAGCTTCGTTGAAGCTCTTGCGACGCTTTGGAAGTTATGAAGATTCAATCGAAGCTCTCGAAGACCATTCTTTAAGGTTTTATTTATAGTCTTTTAGTTTCGATTGATAGATTGTTAAGCCTTGAGTATATCTTACGTCTCTATCTTTATTACGCTCATTTCGTAGCTCTAGGATCCTTGCACAAGTTCATTCTAACTTCCTCGAAGCATCGCGCTTCGATTCGGACTTTATTGTGCATGTTAGTTGGTACAAGAACATGTACTGACCGACTAGATGGTGATCTAGTCGGTCGGCAACTGTTCTTGGACCGACTAGTTTGATTCCTTAATTTCTTGGACTTTACTGTTTACAGTTAGTCGGTCTACGTTGACTCACCGACCGACTAGTTTGTGAACTAGTCGGTCAGTGATGCTTCTTTGACCGACTAGTTGTGACTTACTGTTCATGCTAAAATTCTCCTAAGCTACTGTTTATCGTTAGTCGGTCTAAGAACGTTTGGTGACCGACTAGTTGACAATTTAGTCGGTCAACTTTTGTTCTTGGACCGACTAAGTCACTTTGTACTCAGACTAATTCTTTTTGCTCTTAGTCGGTCTACGTTCATTGGCTGACCGACTAGTTGTGAAACTAGTCGGTCAGACAGTCTTCTTGGACCGACTAGAATTCTAGGTCTGAAATTCTATCTCTTCTCAGATCTACACTTAGTCGGTCCACGTTGTTTGACTGACCGACTAGTTGATGAACTAGTCGGTCAGTGATTGTTCTTTGACCGACTAACTCTCACAGATTTCTATCCGTTGGTGAATGACCTAACTTGTGTTTTTGGGTTCCTATAAATACGAACCTAGGTCATTTCTATCTAGGTTAGAGCTGCCATTAAGAGATTCATTGAGTTCTAAAGAGATAGCCATTCTCACTCTAATCAAAAGCTCTCTTCCTCACAAGAAACCCATTCTCTCTCATTCCTAGATCTAGAATCCATCTAGAGAGAAGGTTGTTCTTGGTGAGCTCTTCAAGCTATTGCTTGATCCAAGTCTCCAAATCATTCCTAGGCACCGATTGCTGGTCATTTCCTTGGTGCTAGGTCTTGGTGACTTCATCTTCCTCAAATCCTTCATTTCACCATTTGGGTAAGAAAAACTCAAGGTATAGGATTTTGTGGTAAGATTGTTTATTTCATATTAAACTCTTTAATATTGCTTTGTGATTCTCTCGGTTGTGAGAGAAGGTTGTGATCCCGGGTTGTGGGATTCACGTTTGCTATTGCATGTATGATTTGATCTTGTGAAGGTTTTTCACAAGATATTCATAGTGGAAATCTTGAGTTAGGGTTTCTAACTCAAGTATCCGGAGGGGATCCGGGTGGTTGGGACGTAGGATCACCGGGAACAAGTCGGGGAGACTTGGGTGGATCCGAACCCATTAACATCGTTTGTTAGCATTGTTAATTTTGTGTTGTCATTCAATTTAAGCTTCCGCAAATTGATTTGGTAGTTGTTTGCAATTTAATTTGGAATTATACTCCTTATTATTTTAAAGTACTATTCACCCCCCCTCTAGTACTTGTGCAGTAGCTGGTAGGGCATTACATTTGGTATCAGAGCCAGATACTCAGCTATGTCTGCCAACGACAACAAGACCGTGCCTCCACCTTCCAACTATGACACCTTCAGGAACCGTGAAGGAGCATCTTCGGTGATGGAAGGACATTCCTCTACGAGGCCTCCATTCTTCAGCGGTACCAACTATGGGTATTGGAAATGCCGGATGGAAACCTTCCTCCGGAGTGCATCCTTATGGAGGACTACAATGAAGGAATACATCGAACCCAAAGAAGAAGACTTTGAGAAATGGACTACCGCGGAGGTCGCCGCGGAGGTAAGCAATGCCAAGGCAATGAACGCCTTGCAATGTGCATTGGAGCCCGAGGATTTCAATAAGATATGCACATGTAAGAGTGCATATCAAATTTGGA
The DNA here is from genome assembly GCA_030789695.1 of Scilla litardierei. Taxonomy (NCBI): domain Eukaryota; kingdom Viridiplantae; phylum Streptophyta; class Magnoliopsida; order Asparagales; family Asparagaceae; genus Scilla; species Scilla litardierei. The sequence goes on from CM061130.1 coordinate 74,721,357, forward strand.
ACTCCCTCCTCATTCTTCATGAAGGGACGAGTAGGGTAAGAGACTCTAAACTCGTAGTCGTAAACAAAGATTACGAAATGTTTCATATGCAACAGGGCGAGAAGATGAAAGAATATTACGCTCGTTTTGTTGACATAATAAACGAGTTAGAGGCCCTCGGCAAGTCCTACACTCAAAAGGAGAAGTGCTCAAAGCTTATTGAAGGACTTCCCTCTTCTTGGGAAAAACGTACCTTCGCCATCGAGGAAGGTAATGACATGAACAAATATACCGTAGTTCAACTAATGGGTACTTTGATGTCATACGAGGTACGCAAAGATAGCAAGGTGAAGTTACAAGAAAAGATGAAGTCCTATTTGAACCTAGATGTGCCTAAGAAAAAGGCGATTGCATTCAAGGCGACTTCATCCACCTCTACCGATGATGAGGACTCGGAAGAAGAAATGGACATGGAATCCATTGCACTCATGGCAAAGAAGTTCAATCGCTTCTTCCGAAAGGGTAACTTCAAACAAAAATCTAAGTTTACTTCTACTAACGCCTCTCCACCTTTGTGCTTTAAATGCAATAAGCCAGGACACATCAAAGCGGATTGTCCTCAAAACAAGCAAAAGGAGAAGTGGAAGGCGCCGAAGTTCGACAAGTCAAAGAAGTACAAAAAGGGGTACAAAAAGGGACTTGTCGGAACAACATTCACCGACTCCGAGGATTCCTCAAGCGGAGAGTCGGACGATGAGAACGTGGAGCAAGCGCACATGTGCTTCATGGCAAGAGAGGAGCACGATCAAGGATCCTCCTCTTCCGATGATAGTAATGACGAAAGCGATGAGGTAACGATGGATGATCTTAGAAATGCTAACTCTCAACTTTGGTCAAAATACACTAAGTTAGTAAATAGATATACTAAGGTAAAAGATGACCTAGCTAGCATTCAAACATCGCCTAAGAATATCATCACCAACAACGACACCGTTGTTGAAGAGTTAAGAAATGAGATTGTGAATCTCAAATCTAAACTTGAACATGTTAGCATTGAGGATGCGGAAGAACATGAGATAGCGGATTTAACTTCACAAAACTCGACTTTGAGTATTGAGAACGAGAATCTTAAATCTCGTGTTTATGTGCTCACATCGCAAATATCCACTTTGGATACTTCTTTGCGTTCTCTCAAAGAGAAATATGAGGACACATTGGGCCGAATCAACAAATTCAACAAGGGTAAGGGCCACTTGGATAATATCCTAAAAGACTTACTTCCGGCCAAACACCACATTGGCTTGGGGTATATGATGGGAAATTCATCCAAGTCGGTCACTACTTTTGTAAGGCCAACTTCCGAAGCCTCAACGAGTGGGAGCAAACACTCTATTGGTAGTTCATATACCAATGGTGCTTCCACCTCGTCCACACCCTCTTTTGGAAAGAAACCCACTTTGGGTGGACCTCCAAAGAAGGGGCATGCTTATATGTACACAAATACCATGCCACGTAGGAACACACATCCTACTCCACCATCTCACACATATGATGATTTCTATGCTACACGTTCACGGGCACGTGCACACCATGTGAGACACCCTCACGCACGTGTTCCCACACATGCATATGTTCACCCACCTCATCATATGAATAATTCTCGTCGTGCACCATTCCATCATGTCCCGTATGCCTATCCACAACATGCATCACGTAGAAATCAACGTCGCATGCATGCACCCAATAGGATGATGGCTCCCAAAATTTTCACTATTTGGAGCCCAAAGGACACAAGCAAGGATGAAAAACAAGAGTATATGAATGCTTATTTTTCGGATGTTGTGCATAGTAGGAATTATGTGGGGAAGTCTAAGTCCAATTGGACTTGGCTTCCAAAGGTCTAATCCCTTGGACCCAATGACCTTGGGTACCATGATATGAAAGTTTCTATCTTTAGGTACTCAAGGAAAAGAAAAAGAAAAGGAGCAACAAATTTAAATTTAGCTCCAAAGGGAATTGGATACTCGATAGCGGGTGTTCAAAACACATGACGGGTGACGCTCGATTGCTCTCCGGAGTGGTTCCCATTACGAATGGAAACCGCGTCATATTTGGAGGCAACGAGAGCGGAACCATCATAGGTGTTGGTAAAGTGGGTAACCCTTCTAAACCCTTAATTAGTGATGTTTATCTAGTTGATGGTTTAAATCATAATCTTATTTCAATAAGCCAACTTTGTGACAAAGGTTACAAAGTTAGCTTTGCGAAAGGATTGTGTCATATTTCAAATGATAATAATAAATTATTATTTTCCGGCACACGCCATAAAGATATTTATATTTTGGATCTTCCTAAGTCATATGAACAATGTCTCGTTGCCAACACAAGTGAACAACACTTATGGCATCGACGCTTTGGACATGTGAACTTTGGAACACTTTATAAACTTTCGAAATTAAATTCCATTAAAGGTTTTCTGAAGCTCGTTTTCGAAAAGAAAAGTTTTTGTGATTCTTGTCAACGTGGCAAGCTTCCTAAATCTTCATTTAAACCTAAGAAAAGCATTTCTACGAAACGGCCACTAGAGCTATTACATCTAGATTTATTTGGGCCAACTAGAGTTGCTTCCTTAGGAAATGCAAGATATGGACTAGTCATCGTTGATGATTATTCAAGATTTACTTGGGTATTTTTCTTATGTAATAAAAATGAAGCTTTTGAAAACTTCACAATATTTGTGAAGAAAGTACAAAATCTCATCGGAACCACCATTGTCACTATTCGTAGTGATCATGGGGGTGAATTTGAGAATGAGTCTTTCTCAAATTTTTGTGATGATCTTGGAATTACTCACACGTTTTCTTTCCCTCGCGCACCTACTCAAAATGGTGTTGTTGAGAGGAAGAATAGAACGCTTGTGGAGTGTGCTCGCACTATGCTCGAAGATAGTCAACTTGGTTATCAATTTTGGGCGGAAGCGGTACACACCGCTTGCTATGTGTTTAATAGAATACTTTTGAGGCCCGGCACCAAACAAACTTGCTATGAATTGTTGTTTGGTAGATTGCCTCAAGTTAAACATTTTCGTGTTTTCGGCGCAAAATGTTTCATTAAAAACACATATGATAATTTGGACAAGTTTGATCCGAGATCGGATGAGGGGATATTTGTTGGGTATTCCTCACGTAGCAAAGCCTACCGGATATACAACAAAAGATCCTCTACGATCGAGGAATCACTTCATGTCTCTTTTAATGAGAATTTTACTACTTCTAGAATTTCAAATGATAATGATTCTATGGATGTTTTATGTGATTCATTTGAAAATTCTAAGTCTATTGATTCAATTGATTCTATTGAGACTAACCCGACTAATGAAGTTGTTGAGAATGTGCCTAGTGACCAAGGTATTCCCAAGCGGCTTCATACCGTTCGCGACCATCCCCATGAGCAAGTTATTGGCAATATTAATGATAGTGTCAAGACGAGATCTCAAGTCCACCACTTCGCCAATTGTGCCTTTGCCTCATCGATAGAGCCAAAGAATATCGTTGAAGCGTGCGAAGATAGTGCTTGGATCCTTGTCATGGAGGAGGAACTCATTCAATTCGAGAGGAATGAGGTATGAGAGCTTGTTCCTTTGCCATCGAAGAACCACACCATCATAGTGACAAAGTGGATCTTCAAGAACAAAACCGACGAAAATCAAGTCGTCGTCCGGAACAAAGCTCGGTTAGTAGCTCAAGGCTATCACCAAGAGGAAGGTATCGATTTCGAAGAATCCTTCGCTCCGGTAGCTAGATTAGAATCGATTAGACTCTTATTGTCTTATGCATGCCATAAAAATTTTAAGTTATTTCAAATGGATGTTAAAAGTTCATTTTTAAACGGAGATGTCGTTGAGGAAGTTTACGTTTCTCAACCTCCGGGCTTCATAAATGAAAAATTTCCAAATCATGTTTTTAAACTAAAGAAAGCTCTTTATGGTTTGAGACAAGCTCCTCGAGCTTGGTATGATCGCCTAAAGAATTTTCTTTTGGATTTGAATTTTAAAATGGGCGAAGCCGATTCTACACTTTTTGTTAAGCATGCGAATAATGATATTTTATTAGTTCAAATTTATGTTGATGATATCATTTTCGGTGCTACTAACTTCACTCTTTGCGAAGAGTTTTCTAATGTTATGAAGGAACAATTTGAGATGAGCCACATGGGCGAACTCAAATATTTCTTAGGTCTCCAAATTCGCCAAGTGAACGATGCAATCTTCATCCACCAAACGAAGTATACGGTAGAGTTGCTTAAGCGATTTGGAATGGAAAGTGCTTCCGGGAAAAAGACTCCAATGAGCACGACTACGCATCTTGACAAGGATACGAGCGGTAAGGATGTAGACATTCATCTGTATCGAGGTATGATAGGTAGTTTACTTTATCTTACCGCAAGTAGGCCCGATATTATGTTTGTCGTATGCATATGTGCTCGTTATCAGTCTCAACCTAAGGAGTCTCACTTAGTAGCGGTAAAGCGTATTTTCCGTTATCTAAGTTATACTTTAGATTTTGGATTACTTTATCCGAAATCTAGCACGTATGAGTTAGTCTCATACAGTGATGCCGATTATGCGGGATGCAAATCCGACAGGAAAAGTACTAGTGGCACTTGCCATTTTCTAGGAAATTCTCTTGTCTCTTGGTTTTCCAAGAAGCAAAATTCCGTATCACTTTCAACCACCGAGGCGGAATATATTGCCGTCGGTGCCGCTTGTGCCCAGGTTCTTTGGATGAGACACACTTTGAAGGATTTTGGTATTCACTGTGATACTAGCCCTATCATGGTGGATAACCAAAGTGCTATCTGTCTCTCAAAGAATCCGGTGCACCATTCCCGATCAAAACACATAGATGTCCGACACCATTTCTTAGATGATCATGTTGCTAAAAAGGACATCATATTAGTGTACGTTGAAACCCAAAAGCAAATCGCCGATATTTTCACGAAACCCCTAAAGGAGGACTCCTTTGTGCGGTTGCGTCGAGAATTGGGGATTATGGGTGAATCCGAGATATAGGATTCATATTTCATTCAATTATCTTGCATGCTATTCGATTTCGCGATATTTTGTTCTTGCTAGATTAATTGAATTTTTGGGAATTTTATGTGATATATTTGAATTTATGATCGAATTCGTATTTGAAAGTCGTATTTAAGATTTCGACGTTTTATGGGGTAATTTAGATGACTAATGAGTGAGTTATGATGTTTCATCCAAGTGGTTTGTGAAGAGAAATCAATTATCAATTTTTGGACTCTTCTAGTCGGTCTAAGTTCACTTGTCAACCGACTAGATGCTCATCTAGTCGGTCAGCAAATGAACTCAGACCGACTAGATCAAGCCTATATCTAACTCCTATCATTTTCTTTCGTTAGTCGGTCATAGTACACTTACCGACCGACTAGATTGAAAACTAGTCAGTCAGTGAATATACTACGACCGACTAATTCTTGCCCTAGAAATTCTTCTGTGCCTCTGTTTCGACTTAGTCGGTTCAAGCTCATTGACCGACCGACTAGATCGTAATCTAGTCGGTCAGTGCTTGAACTGTGACCGACTAAGTGTGTTAGGGCATTTGTGTCTTTTTGATTCCAGACCGACTTATACTCATTTTGGTTCGACTAAATTCATTCTTAGTCGGTCTTCTTCCCTTCTCCAGCCCGATAAACCCCAAAACCCCGATCGAGCCCCTTCAAATTCCGTCGTCTCCGGCCATATCTCCGGCCATCCCCGCCGTCCGCCGCCGTCGCCTCCTCCTCATAGGTATCTTCCCCCTCCTCCTAGGTCGATTTCTTGCCCTAGGGTTCGATTTCTCCTCCTAGGTATTCTAGGGTTTCGGATTTAAGTTTTTCATCTTAGGGCTTGTGAGTTAGGGTTGTGTGCTTAGGGTTGTTGATCCTTCGTGATTACTTGCTTGTTCTCGTCGTGCCTCGACCATGGCAAAGACGAGAATTCCTATCGCCTCTTCCGGGGCTTCACCTATGTCCGTAGAACAACCTTCCGACCCTAGGAATCCCCCGAAGCCTAAGCGTCGTGCCAAGTCAACTCAAGCCTCTCCATCTTCGCCTCCTCCTAAGAAGCCTAGGACTGCGACCGTCAAGCCCCGCAAATCTAAAACCAAAAAGCCCATACTCCACTCACCGGCTACTCCTCCCGATTCCGACACTGAATTTGTGCCTGAGGATGAGCCTATCACTAGGGAACCCACTCCTCTCCGTCCTAGGACTCGCCAGCCAAAGGGAAAGGGCCCAATGCCAGCGGGGGGTGTTGACATATCGTTGTGTCGCGATGACCCTTTGTGTCTCGCGGCCTACAACCGTATTGAACACTGCCCGATGTTATTGGAGCACTACGTTCAGTTTTCTGATTTCCTTGGCTTAGCCGATCTTCTGTCCTATAGTGGTCTCCTTGATTATCTCCGCTATGATCCTAAGGCCAATCCCAAACCGTATCCTCGCCTCGTGAAATTATTCTATGCCAATCGCGTTCGAGGCCAGTACGATGTCAGCCACTCCATTGAGACGACTGTCTTGGGAACTCCTATAGTTCTCACGGCAGAAATCTTGTGGGAGATTCTTGGTTGCTCGTCGTGTGGTCTCCTTCCTTCGGACATTTCCGTAGACGACATTTCTTCCTTGGATCAGTCTATTCTTGCAGATATCTTCCAGGTTATCCCCTCCGCATTCATTGGTGTTCCATCGAAATCTTTCAAGCCGAATGCGTGGGTTCTTAACCTGATCTTGAAGTCATGTCTCCTCCCTAAGTATGGATCCTCTTCACTCCCATCCCAGCCGTTCTTGAAATTGATCTACGCTCTTTTCTTGGGGTGCGAGATTAATTGGGCTCGCGTGATACTCGATAAGATGGATTCTTTCAAGTGTATACGCAAGACCAATAGGTCTACGCACATTCCATACCCTTGCCTGTTGACTCTTGTATTTCGACATTTCCGAGTTCCTCTCCCTCCTGATGATGAGCGTCCTTTGGGTACTCCTCTGAACGCGACGGCCGTGAAGAAATCTCTAGCGGCACTTCGTCACGTGCAGAGGTCTACCGCATCTGCTTCCCAGTCTACTCCGTCAGCTGCTGCAGCCTCCTCTTCCCTTGCTACATTGGACGATGTCGTACGCCTACTTCGTCAGCACGACTCCCGTTTGGCTCGTACTGAGGAGGTAGTCTGCCGTATGGCTCGTATGATGGGGATTGATCTTCCTCCTTCAGTGTCTGAGGCCGAGGAGATGGACGATGAGGAGCTTGACGAGCTTGTCACTTCTTTTGCCCGTGGCGATGAGGCCACTGTTGCTGCTGCTGGTACTTCCACTTCTGCTCCTGGAGTTGGCACCACTTCCGGTGTTCCAGAGCCTTCTGCTTCAGCACTTCAGTCTTCTGAGCCTGCTGCTGACCCTGTTGACGAGCCTGCTCATGTATCTCCTGCTGCTGTTGACACTGCCACTGCTGCTGCTTCTGTCGAGACCCATGCTGCTGTTGAGATTCCCGTTGTTGAGCCTGTTGCTGAGATCTCCACTCCTGCCCCGACGATTCCATCTGTTGAGACGCCTCTCCTCCCTGCAGATCCTGAGTCCACTCCGTCGACTGGACCCACGGAGACTGCAGATCCTGCCACCTCCTCGTGATCGCTTGTTTCGAGGACTCTCCACTACGCTTTGGATGATATATCTTAGTGAGAGTATTTTGGGTTAGGATGGGGTTTGAGAGATGTTTTGATGTATTTTTTTGCGATTTCTGGATGTCGGAGTTGGATATTATGATATGATGTTGTTTTGATGTATTTTGATACACTTTGATGATGTTGATGATGATGATGTATTTTTTTTATGTTTATATAGATGATGTGTCTCGCTTCATATGATGTACCTCATGTATTCGATGTGATACCTTTTTGATATACTCATGATGTCTATATATATATATATGTTCATCGTCATTCACTTTGTCTTTTATTCGTCGTGCATTTTTTTTTCATATTCGTTGAATGCATTTGAAATGTGAATTCGTCGATCGACGATTAAAAACTTGGTTAAATAGATTATATTTCTATAATTATATAGAATTGTTTTCCATGCACAAATTTAACCAAGAATATTGAATATTGAAGAGTATGTTTCTTTATTCAAGAAATGAATAATTATTTGGTATTTTTGATGATTTTGATGATTTTTTTTGATAATGGACATTTTGGCACACCTTGATTTGATTTCCACATTTTTCCCTAGGTGTCAACTTGGTCCATCGTCATTGTCTACGACTCCCGATGTTGGATTTTCCATTTCCTAATTGTTGTCGTTGTATGCCCCCCATTTTTGGGATAATGCCAAAGGGGGAGAGATAATGATAATAAATAGCGCAAATGAAAATTTAACTCAATTTCCAAGAATCTAGTTTGATATGCTAGATTCAGGGGGAGTTAAGATACATATAAGGATTTTCAAAATCCGATATTTCGAAAATTGATTCTATTTATTTATCTTACTCGTCTGCTTGATGCAATTCATATATATTCATTTTGGAATTAACGTGTCATCAATGCATGGGGAGTAAGTATTTTACATTTGAATCATTATTTTTGATTATTATTTATGTTGGTTTGTCATCACCAAAAAGGGGGAGAATGTTGAATATTGGACTCCCCGGATTTGGTTTTGATGATGAGCAAACATAAATAATCCATGAACTAACAATTTGTGAGCGCAGTATTGGAGATCATCGCCAATTTCACGAGAACATTCAAAGCGACATCTCAACACTTCCCAAAGCTCATATTCATGCCTAAAGCTTCGTTGAAGCTCTTGCGACGCTTTGGAAGTTATGAAGATTCAATCGAAGCTCTCGAAGACCATTCTTTAAGGTTTTATTTATAGTCTTTTAGTTTCGATTGATAGATTGTTAAGACTTGAGTATATCTTACGTCTCTATCTTCATTACGCTCATTTCGTAGCTCTAGGATCCTTGCACAAGTTCATTCTAACTTCCTCGAAGCATCGCGCTTCGTTTCGGACTTTATTGTGCATGTTAGTTGGTACAAGAACATGTACTGACCGACTAGATGGTGATCTAGTCGGTCGGCAACTGTTCTTGGACCGACTAGTTTGATTCCTTAATTTCTTGGACTTTACTGTTTACAGTTAGTCGGTCTACGTTGACTCACCGACCGACTAGTTTGTGAACTAGTCGGTCAGTGATGCTTCTTTGACCGACTAGTTGTGACTTACTGTTCATGCTAAAATTCTCATAAGCTACTGTTTATCGTTAGTCGGTCTAAGAACGTTTGGTGACCGACTAGTTGACAATTTAGTCGGTCAACTTTTGTTCTTGGACCGACTAAGTCACTTTGTACTCAGTCTAATTCTTTTTGCTCTTAGTCGGTCTACGTTCATTGGCTGACCGACTAGTTGTGAAACTAGTCGGTCAGACAGTCTTCTTGGACCGACTAGATTTCTAGGTCTGAAATTCTATCTCTTCTCAGATCTACACTTAGTCGGTCCACGTTGTTTGACTGACCGACTAGTTGATGAACTAGTCGGTCAGTGATTGTTCTTTGACCGACTAAGTCTCACAGATTTCTATCCGTTGGTGAATGACCTAACTTGTGTTTTTGGGTTCCTATAAATACGAACCTAGGTCATTTCTATCTAGGTTAGAGCTGCCATTAAGAGATTCATTGAGTTCTAAAGAGATAGCCATTCTCACTCTAATCAAAAGCTCTCTTTCTCACAAGAAACCCATTCTCTCTCATTCCTAGATCTAGAATCCATCTAAAGAGAAGGTTGTTCTTGGTGAGCTCTTCAAGCTATTGCTTGATCCAAGTCTCCAAATCATTCCTAGGCACCGATTGCTGGTCATTTCCTTGGTGCTAGGTCTTGGTGACTTCATCTTCCTCAAATCCTTCATTTCACCATTTGGGTAAGAAAAACTCAAGGTATAGGATTTTGTGGTAAGATTGTTTATTTCATATTAAACTCTTTAATATTGCTTTGTGATTCTCTCGGTTGTGAGAGAAGGTTGTGATCCCGGGTTGTGGGATTCACGTTTGCTATTGCATGTATGATTTGATCTTGTGAAGGTTTTTCACAAGATATTCATAGTGGAAATCTTGAGTTAGGGTTTCTAACTCAAGTATCCGGAGGGGATCCGGGTGGTTGGGACGTAGGATCACCGGGAACAAGTCGGGGAGACTTGGGTGGATCCGAACCCATTAACATCGTTTGTTAGCGTTGTTAATTTTGTGTTGTCATTCAATTTAAGCTTCCGCAAATTGATTTGGTAGTTGTTTGCAATTTAATTTGGAATTATACTCCTTATTATTTTAAAGTACTATTCACCCCCCCTCTAGTACTTGTGCAGTAGCTGGTAGGGCATTACACATTCTCCGTCTGTTCCCAAATCTTTTTCAGCTTCTTATCTCCAGACTGAGCCGCCTTAATCATCTCGACCAAATCAGATTGGACCTGCAGATTTATCATCATCACCGATATGCCAGGTAAGTCAACTTCAATCTCCATTTGTCGAATGTCATCCCGAAGCTCTCTCTGTGCTGTCACCATCATCACCGTCAGCATACGACTAAGAGCATCAGGTACGACATTAGCTTTTACAGGATAGTACTGAAAGTTAATATCGTAATCAGCCATTAACTCAAGCCATCCGCGCTGTCTCATGTTAAGCTCTTTCTGAGTGAACACATACTTCAAACTCTTGTGATCAGTGTATATCTTTACACGTTCACCCAGAAAAAAATGTCTCCATAACTTTAATGCAAATATTACGGCAACCAATTTTATATCATGCGTAGGATAGTTTCTCTCATGCGTTTTAAGCAATCTGGAAGCAGGCTACTATCCTACCATACTGATGGAGAACACATCCTCCTCTACCTAACGCATCACAGAAAATCTCAAATCCACCAGAACAATCTGGAACTTTCAAGACAGGTGCAGTGATCAATCTCTGCATCAGTTCATCAAATGCTTGCTGACATTCTTTTGACTAATTGTAATCAACACTCTTCTTGGTTAGATGAGTCAACGGTGCAGCTATCTTAAAGAAATCGTTGATGAACTTCCTGTAGTATCCAGCCAATCCTAAGAAACTTCTGATCTCAGTGACTGACTTATGGACTGGCTATTTCTCTACTACAACAACCTTTTCTGGATCCACTGCTATTCCATCTCTGGATATAATATGTCCAAGAAAAGAAACCTTGTTCAACCAGAACTGGCATTTACTGTACTTAGCATACAACTGAAGCCGCCTCAGAGTCTCCAAGACTAACTTCGAGTGCTCAGCATGATCTTCATCCGTCTTCGAATATGCTAAAATATCATCGATGAAGACTACCACAAACTTGTCCAAGTATTCATAGAAGACTTGGTTCATCAACCTCATAAATGTGGCTGGTGCATTAGTAACATCAAAAGGCATTACTAAGAATGCGTAATGGCCATAACGAGTTCAGAATGCATTCTTTGGAACATCTGATCCTCTGACCTTCATGTGGTGATACACACGTCTTAAATCCAACTTCAAATACACTCGTAATCCACCAAGCTGATCGAAGATGTCATCAATTCGAGGAAGATGATACTTGTTATTCACTGTGACCTTGTTCAATTCTTGTTAATTGATGCACATTCTAGATCCATCCTTCTTATCCATCAAAAGTACTGGCGCACCCCACGGTGATACACTAGGTTGAATCAGACCACGCTCCGATAAATCTTTCAACTGACCATGAAGCTCAACTAGTTCTGGAGGAGCCATACGATATGGAGCCTTCGCAATCGGTTGGGTGCCTGGAATAAGATCAATGGTAAACTACAATGATCTATCTGGAGGAAGTCCATAGATATTGTCTGGGAAGACATCAGGAAAATCCTGGACAACCCTTGGTAACATTGGTTCAACTTCCATCGCCATCATCACTTCTTATACTGGGTTGGCCTTAAACTTTAATGGTCCAAGTGAACTACTACACTAGGAAATTCAAACTCTGGGTGATTAGGGATCTGAAATACTATCTTCCTGAGTCTACAATCTATAGTTGGATAGAACATCCCTAACCAATCCATTCCAAACGCTACTTCAAAATGAGGTATCTCCATTGCTAAGAAATCTGCATACAACCTTCGTCCACAAATCTCTACGGGACACTGTCGGTATCCTAAAGAACTGCGTATCACTCCACTTCCTATATGGATATTCCAATGAGAAGTAAAAGAATCTACTACTGTAGAATGCCTAGTCACAAACTGTTAGGACAGGAAGCAGTGTGTTGCTCCCGAGTCAAAGAGTGACATGGCAGGAAAAGAAACAACTCTAATAATGCCGAAGAGGAAAATAACATGAAACTAACATAAGGGTCTAATCATCCTAACCATATTAACAAATGTATCATACTATAACAGAAATGAAAGGACATTCATCACTTAAGAAAAAGAGAAAGATACAAGTGAGGACGAGTGATGACTCGTCCTGTATCCTCTGCCTCCACATCCATCATGGTAAGGCTTGATGCCTCGGTGCCGCCTTCCTGATGGTCTACTGTTGAGGAGGTCTAGGTGGTCCTCTCGGAGTCATGGTACTAGGAAATGGTGGTGCTGGTAATGAAAGTCTCTGTAGGGCCGGCGGAAGGGTCCTCAGCTGCATCGGCTTGGTTGACACTGGTGCCATTGGGCCTAAGGTCTGTCCCTACTGAGGACACTGTCTGCTCATGTGCCCCACCTGACTGCATGTGAAACACCGCCCAGTACAGAACCTACAGTCCTTCTGCTCATGCCCCGGCTTGCCATAAAACTGACAAGATCCTCGCATCTGAGGTACTGGCGGAGCTCCATGCCTCCTAAACTGAGTGGTCTATATAGGCCTCAGAAAACTCCTTTGCTGACCTGTAGTGCATCTCTCTGCTGCTGCTGGTGCCTTCCCTACACTCCTCAAAAAAGTCTCATTCATCCTGACTGCCTTTAACACACCTCATGTATGGGCAGGTCCATCGTAGACATTGCTGCTCTGAACTTCGGGTCTAATCCCATCCTGAAACGTCTGGCCCTGATAGTCTCTGACTTCACCAACTCTGGAGCACACTTGCCCAATAATGAAAACTCTGCATCATAAGCATCTACGCTCCGTCGTCCCTGAGTCAAGTGCTCGAACCTCAAACGTAACTCATCCTAAGTCGAGGGGCCATCCCCTCGCTACTGAACAACTATCGTCGTCATCCGTAAGTCGAAGGGGCCACTTCCTCGCAACTGAACGACACACCATCACCGTCGGCCGTAAGTCGAATGGGCTATGCCCCTCACAACCGAACGACTATGGTCATCATCCATTAGTCGAGGGGTCATACCCTCGCCATTGAACGATGTCTTTGTCGACAGCCATAAGCTGAGGGGGCATCCCCTCGCCACTGAACGACTACCTTCATTAACTGTAAGTTGAAGTGGCCATGCCCCTCATAACCAAACGACACATCTTTGTCATCGGCCATAAGTCGAGAGGGCCACCCCCTCGCTACCGAACGAAATCATTCATATCGGTCATAAGTAGAGGAAGCATCCACTTGCAACTGTACGACACAATAGTCATCAGTTATAAGTAGCAATAGTCATCTGTATTGTATTTATTTATTTCTGCACTCTTATTACAATTTTTTATTAACTTTTAAATCTGCAATTTCGTCGTGATATACACTATCCAACCCCCACCAACCCTTTAAATTCTGTTGTCCTTTTCAAATTTTTTTGGTCCTTTCCAATGCACAACCATTACTCTCTTTGACTTCTTTTGATTTTTTTTAAAAAAACCGCCACAATTCTTTTTCACGGTTTGGACTATTGTTTTTGGCCGGCCAACCAAAAAACATTGGTCGGCTAATTTATCTTTTTTGTCCATTCTTCTTAAAACTGGGTCCATTCAGTTTCTCCCGCCTTCCTAACTTCTTGGATAGTTTCTTTTTTCGATTCAGTTCTTCAAACACCCATTCGTATTAACAATCAGTTTCTAAAACTTCTACTTTCAGTTTTCACAACTGTTTGTTGCGTTATTTAAAGGTCTTCTCTCCGTTCTTTTCTATTCATCTTCCTTCCTACGCAAATCTCTTCTTCTTCCCATGGCTTCCTCATCCCATTACACCGGCCCTGGGTTTTCATCTCGTTTTCGGACTCCCGAATGTGCGTCCAAGTTCCATGCTTTTGAACACATCACCATAATCCCCGAGTGATACATAAACTATGCATCCGTCTCCTCTGTCGATATCCTCCGACTCTTGTCCGCCGTTGGTCTTTCCACTCTCTGGAATTCCTATAATAAGGTTCCCTATTATCCCCTCTTAGTCTATGAATTCTATGCCAATCTTACTTACTATGACGATCAAGGGTCTGTAGTTGTTTCCCATATGGCCCTTGATGCTTTCAGTTGTTTTCAACTAAGTTGGTTTCAGTTGTACTGTCCCTAGTCTTGGCCTGTGTTGTTGTTTTATTTTGTTTCACAAGTTGTCCCTTATGTTGGTTGTTGGTCTGATGTTTTAAAAAATTTCACTCTGTCAGTTCAATGATTGTAACTTTTTTAGTCTGTTGGTTTGTTTCAATGTATTTCAGTTGGACTATATGTGTTGTTTAACTGACCCTTAATATAATATCCTGCTTTGTTTGTTTTTTCCGAATGATGCTCTGTTATCTATGGTTAGGTCCCCACTTATCAGTCTGTTGTTAATATATTATGTTAATGAAATATCAGCGTTCCCCTTCTAGTCATGTTACTATATTGTAGTATCTTCTTGACTATTGGTCTGTGCTTATACACTTCTTACTATCACATCATGCTATGATCTGTGTTTCTTTTATTCTTATATATGTGTTAACCATATTTTCTTTCCTTGGGTCTACATAAGTTTCACTTTGTCTCCTACATATGCTAACAATTTTTTCCCATTTTTTTGTGGATGACAAAGGGGGAGAAAAACACTAGGCATTTACTCAGGGGGAGTTATAAGAATTTACTTTATTAAATGTTTGTCATCATCAAAAAGGGAGAGAATGTTGGAATTCCATAATTCCATATTTCTATTCCATATGGTTTTGATGTGACAAACTTCATATTATTATTTTTATTACTAACTCTTTCTGTGCAGATATCCGACTACTCAACATTTGCGTTTTGGATATTATCACAAATTGCTATCTACGCAAAGTCTTCTCAAATACAGCTACAGTCATATCTACGGACTTTATGTAATCAATGTAATCTTTGTTTTATAGTTTTTAAGCCGTATGATGACTTATCTTAGATACCTAGGGTCTATCCTATCCTTTATCTACAAACTGCTTTTTTCCTTTTCTCAAAACACCTCTTTAAAAAATTAGCCGACTAGGTGAATTTGGCTGGCTGGCTAATTTTTTTCTTTTCGAATCAGACCATGAAATTTTGTGGGTATATTCCTTTCCATGACTGATTCACGTCTGTAAAATTGAACGGTCAAATTCCGTCATTTGAAAATTGGCCGACCAACACATTTTGCTGGCAGGCTAATGCCGTTTTTTGCAGTTTTCAGAACTGATTTTTTTCTATCCGTTTGGGGTGGTTTCTAGCTGTTGGGATTTAGTTTTTATAACTTCCATCCAATCCTATAAATACATGGGTACCCTCCCTTTCTTTTACACATCTTTTTACAACTTCTCTCTCTAGAAATTGATTTCTGTCTTCTCCAATAGAGAAATTCTGTCATTGTTTTCAGTTTGAAGAAATAAATTCTGATATTTTTTCTTCGTTTGAAAACTGAAACTTTCAAGTTTGTTTCTTCTATTCTAAATCTAGAAACCTTGAATCTTTCATTTTACACCTCTTCCTTGAATTTCATTCGAAATCTTCATCAAGGCTTTAGGTGTTATTTTCATTCTCCATTTTGTAAGTTGAATCTCTTAGTGTAGAGATTGTACAAAGCTTGGAACACTGAGAGTGTTGCGATTTTTGTATGTTGTTGCTTGCGGGGCAAGTGTTATAGTGGATTGAAAATCTGTAAGGGGTAGAGGACTAACGTAGAATCACAAGGATCCGAACCAGGATAAATCTTGGTGTTTACGATTGCAATTCTCTGTATTGTATTTATTTACTTCCGCACTCTAATTGCAATTTTTTATTAACTTTTAAATTTTCAATTTCGTCGTGATATACACTATTCACCCCTCTCTAGTGTATTTGGTGTGCCATGAGATCCTACAATTCACTGCCTTCATCATAGGCGGATGCTTGACCTGTTGAAAGGGGCCAACCGAAAACACGGACGCTTATGATCTTTAAAACAAAGATGTACACGACAATTGTGAAAATATCATACATTTTTGTCATATTTTGTCATACTTTTGCAAAATTCATGACAAAATTTACACCCTCAATACAAAAAGAAAGGTTCAAAAAGCCTCGGGGAGTGTGAGATTTCTAAGGCCCCTCAACTGAAGCAATATGCCCATAGTCCCATGAGGTAGCTTCGTCAGCAGCTTCATTTGTCTCGATGATGGCCCCGTCGATTGGAAAGGCTGCTTCCATGGTCGTGACTTGACCAACTTCATCTAATGGGCTATCTGGTTCGTCATCATCCATAATAACAGGAACTTGGTCGATTTCAGCTGCAACATCAGGAAATAGATCCTTCATCTCTTGACGACACCATTCAAAGCCTCTTATATATAGCTCATCCAGGTTGGGAAATTTGTCCTTATATTCCTGAACAGCATTCTCTGCGATCTCTTTCGCGTTAAATTCTTTGGAGCCAACAAAAGATCGCGTCTGAAGCTCGTTTTCTCTAGCCTCCCACCTTTTCGTTTCATCGAGCAGCATCTTCTTTGCTTGCTCCCTCAAAGCAATTTGTAACGGCCGGTATTTCTAGGTGTGTTGTTTATTGTGTGTGCCCGTATTTTTGTTTTGATCGTCCGGATGTTTTCGTGCGCGAGTTCTGTTTTTGTGCATCGATGCGAGCGCGTCTCGGATTTCTTTTAATTTTTCCATGGCATGAGTAATTGGTAGGCCCAAAATAGTGCTTCTCTCAAGCGCAAGAGTCCGTACAAGTAATATAATCTGGGAGTCCAGATGTCGAATCCTCAGGAGAAAATCTGTTGCAACCACAGCTCAAATCAAATAGAAATCCAACGAAAAGAAGCTAACCACTTATGGTGACGATGATTTTAATGGGTTTGATCGTGGTGAACAATGCGAACAAAGAAAAGTCGTGTATGAAAATATCGATGAAAAGTATGCACATGGTATGTGTTCATTAGGGTCCATGAGTCGTATTAATTTGGTTGACGAATATAACTCAATGAATTCTCCTTTTGGGAGCAATTCATCGGAAAATACCCTTTTGGGGGTTCAAGCACAAAATTCAATAAGATCGTTGCTAAAGTTTTAGTCTTTTAAATACGATATGAAAGTCCCTTTTGGGGAAATCAAAACTCACCCTTATGGGGTGATCATCTACTCTAACACGTTCTTTTGGAAAATGAAGAGAAGATTTAATAACAAAGACTATAACTTTATCAACGTTAACAATTTAGCACAACAAATATTCAACCAAACGAACACAAATCATATCCCCTAACTACACCATACCATGCACAATAAGAATTTAGCTACTCATGGTGCAAGAAAAATCAAGTTTCATAGTAAAATACATCATTCTAATAGCAAAATACAATAGAAAAGCACCAAATACGGGGTATAAGTTTAAGAATTTATCACCAAATCTCCAATATAGACACCAAAACTCTCTGGAAATAAGAATAATAGCCTCTGGAATTTTACAGAATTTTTCAGAGGAGAAATACGGCTCCTAGAGCCTCCAATGCGCCCAGAATACGCTCAAAAACCTAGAAATACCTTATATATAGAGGCATTGCGGGTTTAATGTGTGTTAACGGGTCCCAAATTCGCTCCAATAGCGCCCAAACCCGCATCCGTAAAGCCGCTACAAATCCTGGCCGTCCGATCTTATGGGATTAAACCTGGAGCTGCCACGTGGCCTCCTTATCGGATCCACTCGCCGTCGCGCGCGACCGCTTCGCTCTCCGCATTCGAATACGAGTCGGATCGACTCTCGACCGCTGGATCTTGATCGGACGGCCCTGGGAATGCCGCGTCGCCCGCTTCATTGAGATCATCCGCATCCGTTCGATCGCAATCGAACGATCATCAAATCACCACGTCCACCGCCTCAGTTGGATTTTGATTTCGAATTGAAATTCATCTACACCATTGGATTCAGCGGAAAGCGCATAAGATCATGCCACGTGGCCACTTGCTGAGCTGCGTTTGTTCGTGAATGCGGGCCGTTGGATCGAGATCCAACGGCCGTTGATTTTCCACGTGCCGATAAACGCAGACCATTCGATTTAGCGGGGATTGACGGGATTGCACCACGTGACAATGTCTGATTGGCTGGCGACCGTATTTCTCGTATTTCCTTGCATATTTCCACCCTTTAATTGGTATTCTACATTCAAAAATACACAGTAATTAGCACAGATCTCAGAAAAATACAAATAAATAGTCGTTGGAATCGTGAGATCGAGACCAAGTTAGAACAAATATAAAAAGTGCAGAAATACTCTGTTAATTGCTGTTTTGTGCTCAAATAGAGTGTTTTCTCTAATAAATGATTGTGTACAAAATACGAATGTATTAGAGAACAATATAGCATCACATGAGCACAAAATAGGGCTAAATGTGGGGCTAAATATGTAATATTGAACCCGAATCAGTAATTAACTTTAACGCTAATTAATTACCCTAATTAAGTTACTAATTAATTAACCTACCCAACTGATTTACACCGTATGGGCAGTTCAGATCCAACATGCAATTCAAGTCCTCCCCCCATCTCCAGCTATCTCTCCTTCATGATGTCTCCCCTGCACTATTCTTATAACAGCAGCTAGCAAAAACAAGGGGGAATGACAACAGTTCCTCTTCCCCTGCAAATCACTTCCCGAATTGGAATTCATCCCAAACCAATTCTCCAAGCCAAATCAACCCATCAACACAAACCGAAATCTGTTCATCATCCTCCCAAATCTTTCCAAACCCAAATCAGTCCCCAAAATTTCAAATCAGCTCCTCAAGCCAAATCAAAATCAGCCAACCAATTCACCAAATCAAAACCCAAAATTTCAGATTCACGGAAATCAAAACAAACTGAGATTCACACTTCAGATCTATCCCTTCTTCCTCCTTCCCGAGTTCTCCGTCGCCGTAGGACAGCTGCAGGCCGCAGCCCTCTCTCCACGTGCGTGTGTGCGTCGCCAAGCGCCGAAACAGCCTGTCGTGCCGCCAGCAGCTTGCGCGTGCCTCCAGGAGCCCCGCCGTCGTCGCCTGGGAGCGCCGCCCGCCGGAGCTGCCCATCCGACCGTCGGAGACCGCCTGCAAGCTGCCACGTCCACCGCCGTGCCTCCCCTCCCCATGTGCCGTAAGTCCCCTTGCCCCATTGCGTGAGTTGTTGCTGCAAAACAATGAAACGAAAAAAAAGAAAGAAATGAAAGACAGAAGACAGAGAGACAGAGAAAGAGAAAGAGAGATAAATAGTAAGAGAGATTAAAGAGAGGGAGAGAGTTATAACATGTTATCTTATTACCCCATAGTCACAGTTGGTAGGCAGACCTATTAATGCCATGTTAAACCATGTTATTAGCTTAGTTAGTATTAATTAGTTATTAGTATAAGTTTAAAATGTTAAAATGTTAAGAATTATTTAAATTCAGTATGTTAGTAATTTTTAAATAATGTTAGGGTAATAAATATTAAATTAATAAGCCGTATCATGTTGTTATAATACAATATAGACATCACACTAGCCAGAGAACCCAATAAAATTAGAGA